>JAUCBJ010000636.1:0-35059 GCA_032718475.1 Nemertoderma westbladi | reverse complement strand
AATTAAAATATTTTATAACGTTATATATTTTTCATTTTCAAAATAAAATAGAGAATCCTAAAAAAATGTTCTCCTTTTTAAACAATAGAACATACATTTCTGCATTTCCAATCGTTGATTTCTCAGGCTACCAAAGGGGGTCAGAACCTTGATGCGCATATAAGACAATGAATGCTTGTATTTATGGATGTATGTTACCACTATATGATTTCTGATGACTGGAATTATTTATTTCTGAAACACATTGTCATCTATATTGTGATCCATGGTTGATTAAAAAGCAATAAACACAATAAACGCAATAAATAGAATGCTGTGCCGGCTTGATGACAAAATTGAGCCACCACAACTCCCTATCACCCATGACATTTGCTAGATCATCCGAATCTTCAAGGCCAGTGTCCTTTAAAATGCGTCTCAAGAAAGTCATGGGCTGTCCACCATGCTTATTCACTCCATGAGGCTACCAAAGAACAAGATTATGCACTGACTGGTCCACAAGTGTGTCTCCCTGGAGGACGCCCCTGGAGGATTTGAAGTGTTATGGGGCATAACACTTCAAATGGTTCTGTGTCACCGTCAGCAGTAGACACAAATGTTGTCGAACCATCGTATACTGATTTGATTGCTTCAATAATTTCATCAGGAACCCTATATAATGAAAGTCTGCTGAACATACGTGAGCGAGAGACTGAATAAAAGGCCTTGAAGAAGTCGATAAAGATAACAGCCAGATGCCTGTCTTTCCTTTTTGATCACTCTCTTCAATTATCCTTCCAAGTACCAAAATGGGTTCCATGGTCTCACGACCTTTAAGGAACCCATTCTAATTTCCACGGAGCAGTCTCTCAATGGGATCCCTGATGCGATTTAATGGAATTATATTGTATAGCTTTGCAGCAATCGAGATCAATGAGATTCCCCGAAAAGAACCATAGAGTGTTAAGGTTGCCCTTCTTGGGAACTGGCACCAACTTATTTGTTTTCATTTCTTGTGGGACTCTTGTTGTTCGGTACATGTCTACTATGATGGGATAGATGAGCTTTAACCACTCAGGTATTTTAAAGACCTCAGGGGGAACACCATCTACTCCACTGGCACGATTGGTCTTAATGCTCTTTGCAGCAGCCTTCACTTCTGCAAAGGAAATATCGCCAATGGGAATATCTGGGAGTACAGACTCAGAACACTCAGACTTCTTTAAAGTTATCGGGCAATACCCTGTCATTGAATTAAATACACTGCATTCCGGGACATGGCTTATTGGTTTTATGTATGTATTTACAGAGGTTTAACGTTTTGACCTCGAAAAGACCAAGAATAGCAGCAGTTTGCAATAATGGGTAAGAAATTGTAACACATTTTCAAAATGCATGTAGCAATTTACGTTATAGCAGTATATGTACAAAATGAAATTTGAGATTGCACGAAATTTGACATACAGAATGACCTCTCTATTTTCTGGAAAAGGAAACTTATTGCAAGGATTAAGGATTTAGAATAATATATAATTATGAGAATAAATTAATTAATGGTTGTGATTATGTGCCATATTATTGAATGCTTTTAAGAAATCCATGAACTAGTTGCAAAGACATAGACGATTAATATATGAATTGAATAGGCCTAATGTTAGCACTTTATGCTTTCTGTTGGCCGGTATTATTCATTTCAGAAACTCATAATCACCTCTTGTGATCTCGGCTTGATTAATAATCAATTTATTTCAATTTTAGTTATAAAACGCTAACATCTGGTCTGGCTTGCTATGCAATAATTATACAACAAAATTAGCCTTAAAGAGCTAACATTTAGAATATGTCTTATGGAGAAACTCTATAGTGCTAACAGTTAGCACTTTACCTTTTTCAATAATTCTTAATCTGGTCGCTAGGGGGCAGTCGTTAAAATTTGTTGCTATTTGGCGTTTTTAATTTGTGCTTGCAAAGAGGTCAAACTGCTAACACTTCGAAATGAGCCAATCGGAACCTGGAATTGTAGTTAACTTGTCTTAACAATTTTTTTTCAGGGAGTGTTAGCACTTTAGGTTAGCACTTTAAAACAGTTAGCACTTTACCATTGCAGGACTGCTGTTTGTTAGCACTTTAGTACTTCTAAAAACAGTCTCCAACCCCAACCAAAAGTTGGTATTCGGGTCGCCAAATCCTTCAACATATTCATCCCAGTTACGATAGAAGTCAACAGATCCATCAACTCTTTGCTGAATCTTTACTCCATCATTTTGCTTTAGGATAGGCGCTATCAGCTTATACAGTTTTAACCCTGTAAACTGGTCTTTCAACTCTGTAAACTGGTCTTTCAACTCTGTATTCTGTTCTTTCAAATCTCCAACCTTTTCTTTCAACTCTGTATTCTGTTCTTTCAACTCTGTATTCTGTTCTTTCAACTCTGTATTCTGTTCTTTCAACTCTGTAAACTGTTCTTTTATCAGTTCTTCCAACGCAGCAACCTGTTCTTGTATTTGTTGACCCTGTTAGAAAAATAATTTTATTTATATTTTATTTCATGTAAATCATAGGAAATAAAAGCACACAATGTAAGTTACAGTATGTGTAATTGTCATCCTTCTCCAGGGCAAAATAACGCAAATAATTACTCACAAAAAAAATAAAAGTGTAACCTTTCTATACCGTGACGTGCCACTTTAACCTGCTCCTTTCTCTAAATTGGTAATTTAACATTTAACAATTTAACACAAAACATTAATTTCAAACGCTTAAGAACTTTTGAAGGGCCCTTTTAAACGTTTTTAACAATAAGTTATACACACATATATATATATAGACCTATTAATTGTAATACAATAAATTATTGTCAATAATATTTTGCAGTTTCGCTATGTCTAATAGATATTTAAGATATTCTCACATATAGACTCTCGTGTTGCGCGAAGGCCCACCACAACGTGTAATAAAAGCCGAGGCCTTATATGTTCATTTCTCCCAACCGCTACTTCTACGTAGTTCTGTCAGTTGTACCACTATACACGCATATATATTAGTGTATTACACACTAAATGTTAGAACTGCAGATTAATTAAATAATATTATCAGCTGTCCAATCATGTACACAGTACATCTACGGAGCCCCTAAATGGAAATTTTAAATAAAAAAATATCTAGAGCGCTCTAGATAAATATTGATTTTATTGATTGGACTACTACGTACTACTAGGATCGGCATGCTGCATTGCTGCTGCATATTATAAATGCTGTGCCGGCTGGTCGACAAAATTGCACCGCCACAACTCCCTATCACACATGTCATTTGCTAGATCATCCGCATTTTCATGGCCAGTTAAATTTGTTTAAGATGCGTCTTAAGAAAGTCATGGGCTGTCCACCATACTTATTGACTCCATGAGGCCGCCAAAGTACAAGATTATGCACTGGCTGGTCCTCACGGCGAAAGCAATGTCCTGCAAAGCGGAGGCGGCTTTATTCTAGTGTTAAGCTTGGGGGAACCATTGAGATACCTCCAATGTTATATAGTGTCTGGTTGGAGATGTGTGCATTGTACTTGACACAATGAACCCGGCGTAGCATTCTTGTGAATGTGCCATCCAGAGATTTGGTGACCTCGGCAGTTAGGTTCCTTTGTCCTCGCCCATCTTGGACTCCCATAGAGGAGTAGTGGAACTACTGCTGCTCTAAATATTCGGACATTAATTTTCCGATTAATTCATATAATTCATTATTAATTAATTCCGATAATTAAATTACATATACATATAGGCAGGCCTACATATAACAGTAGGTTATAATTAATTATCCTAGATATAAATTAATCAATTATTATTAGCTTCCACGATGGGTGGAAGCTAATAGCTAAGCTAGTGGTTGACTGATCACAATGTGAGAGGGGTGTGGGGGTGTAAAGGGAAGGGAGGCGGGGTGGTAATTGAGGGTGGATGTATGGATAGGAACTGGTAAGGGGTCTGATAGCCTGTCATTTATAAAATTTTGCAAGGATGTTCATGTATTTACTAATATGTATAATAAATGAACTGCGCGGGTAGTTGATTTAAAGATATGAAGCGAGCGATTGATGATATGAACGTTGGAAGCTGCTGCTACTTTGGAGGCAGGGTTTAGTTATTTATATTTTACATTTTTAGCGGCATTGGATGAACCCGCGTTCGGGTAGTTCTGTATGATATATTCCTAATAATTAGAAAATTAAAAGGTAGGAAATATGATGGGTAAACATGGAGGGACTGCCTGACCCCGCGCCCGGGTGATTCTGAAGAATATATATATTTAAAATATTAAAAAAAAGAACGAAATGGAGGGACTGCGTGGCCCCGCGCCCGGGTAGATCTGTAGTATATATTTAACAAAAGATAAAAAAAATAAAGGAAGGCGTGACCCGCGCCCAGGTAATTCTGCAAAATATATATATTTGTAATATTAAAAAAAAGAACGAAATGGAGTAGTTAGTCCGGGTAGTTAGTTTAGTGACAGAATGACAATAAAATTAGAAATTACTAATTTTACTAACCTTAAATTTTTTAAATAACTCCTACTTCTGTACTTTACAATAGCTAGACTATATATTTATATATCTATAGCTCACACACTTCCGGTCGAGATATTTAATAAATATACCTCACTGTTGTGTCCTCTACGGTAGGGACTACCCTACGGCCTACAAATCTACTAATACGAAGCTATAGAATATCTCTAACCGTAAAGTCCAGTAGTATACCGCTTACCAGATCCCAGTAACGATGTATCTTACTGTAAGACTCTAGTAATGAAACGGGCTTGTACTGTACAGTATCTGACAACAAATCCCAGTCCAGGATATCTAAACAAACAGATACAATACACAAACTACTACTGGCGAGGAGCAGAGCCTGGTGTCTATTCTATGTACGTGAGCGGGTCTAATGCCTACGAACTAGACAAAAGGATACCTGTCCTCTAACCGGTATGGCAGATGTACAGTTACAGTAACAGACCAAACTCACGGGAAAACAATCCCCGCGCAGCGAATCCTAACTATCGCTGACAGTCCCAAATACCGCAACTTGCCGCGGTGTGATTTATATGGTTTATATACGAGCTAGGTGGGTTACAGACCTAGCGTAACAATACTGATCTCCCTGTCTGAATCAGTCTAAAAAGGGTTGTGCCCAATGTAACAATACTGCTGCTCTAGGCAAACAACAGTTAATAACGAAAATGAAACACTCCCTTGCCGTAACTAAATATCTGATCCTAATTTTACAAATACGAATGGTAAGTTATAGATATACTCTGCCTAAAGTGATCTAAAGTGCGCCATCTACTGTAGTAGAACTCTAAGGGTAAATATGTTTTAGGGCGTGTGTGTGTGGGTGTGTTACAATAAAACAATTTTGGTGTATATCATTTACTAGGTTTTAGTAATTATCTGACCGAAACAATACCGTGCGCTAGCTACTAAAATAAGCTAGTCGCGTTTTGTAGAACTTTATACTTACAAATGACGTCAAAGCTCTCCTTCCTATCCACAACTCAACTGGGCAACCACGGTGTTAGTATCTACACCCGTGATCGGCACAAATACCAGATTCTGGTTGTAAGATAAGAAATAGGGATTAATTGCTACCGTATGTTAGCTGATCTGGTATACAAATTTGATTCTAGAACTTTGTTGCTGCGGTAGTTAACACTATTGGTACGTGGCAAGGCGCGGTAGGATATTAATAAAACACTATTTTTTAAACATTTTTAACCATTTTTTAAACTCGTTCTCATTTGCTTTTACTTAATTGACTTAACAAATTCAGAGTATTAATTTTAATTTATAGCGCCTCATTCTTACTTTTTATGTATGTAATAATTACTTAATTTTAACTCTATGGAAACATTTTTTAAACTCATTTACAATTGTTTTTCTTTTTATACTTAATTGCCTTAATTTGCTAAGGTCGTAATCTATTTCTGTATTTATCATATAATTACAAAATAATATTGTCATTTGCTGTCTTAAATATGGTCAATTGCTGTCAATCCAATTTCTTTTCTTTTTTAATTATGTTACCCTAGTTAATCTTCCATATTTTATACATTATGTATATCTCATATATTTTACTCGATTTTACAGTAACCAGTACCAGTATCTTTATATTTTATTCCTACCAGGTTGCCATTCACCTAGGTTTACTCTCATTGTCGATTTATGGGTGCTAAAAGTGCATACTTTCCTCATCACCCTTTAAACTATTAAACTATTAAAACCTCCCTAGGCCAAGCGGTGTGCCGGTAGCAGAAATGCTCCTTGCCTGATCAAACAACTAACTTCAGGCAGGGGGGGGGGGGGGGGGGGGGGGGTACTAATGTATGTTCTACAAAGCGAACCGGTACCAAACGGTCAGTACTGCGAATCACTAAATTATGGAACGTATGCTGTCTGTACCTAATATGTACTCGTGTACTGACGGACAGAAATAGCTCGCACCTACTGTATGAGGTATACAGGTAACCCAGGGATTCGTAATACTGACAAGGGGGTTCTGCCTAGAACATAGTTATTTGATCCTAAAATTTGCGGCGTCCCAGGACGGCGTCACGCTTACCCTGATCTAGGTCTTACGTCGGGCAAGGGCGTCAAACAAAGTCTTACCTTCCTCATAAACCGGGCGCTGCATGGCAAGTGGAGTATTTCGAAGGGCGAAGGGGGTGCGCGGTCTAATCTAATGTGGGCGCTAGCGTGTTGTGGACATCTTTTCCCTGCGTTGCTGACGGCCTAACGGTCTAGGCGGCCATCTTCCTGATGCTTGGCTGTCCCAAAGTTGGACGTTCAGAAAAGTGCATGTTCAGAAGTTTTATAGTATATTTACAGTTTACAAAACTAATTCTTCATACATTCTTCTTTATATAGAGAGGGCTGGGTTGTAGGCTGAGACAAATAGGGGGTAAATAGAGGGAGGCCAGGGGAGTGGTTTTACAAACATTGTTGTAAAGCTAAACATATGACAAATCTGCTTTGAGAACAAACTTACATTGTCTCTTTCAACTAATTTGTTGGAGTCCTCGTTGTTGTCTCCATTGCACTCCACAGCTAAAAGAGCTGCCAGAGCTAAGAGTAGGAGAGTTTCCTTTATTGACATTGTAGAGTTGTGATAAATAATTTTTTTACACAAACGAAAATACAATCTTCTGTGAATGACTTTAATAATGACAGAAACATACCTATATTTCTACACAAGTAATATTAATACACACCTACAGTACACATTAGATACTGTCTGCTGTAAGCTTAGTCGAAGCCAAGTAGCTCAAAGTTAACAAAGGGATCAGTTTATATGAATAAATAATTGGTCTATTTTCTGATTATAAGTAACGGACTGATAGACCAACACAAACTCTCCTACTAAAAAGGTTAATTGGATACCAGCCGTTGCCTAATAATATATGGATATTGGTTTCAGTAAACTACAGTAGCAAAGAGGAAATAAGAGGATAATAGCAAAGCTGAGTTGATATGAATCTTTCAAGAGGAGTTTACAGAACCCAACTGATGTAAAGAAAATTAAGATTGTAATTGAAAAAAAAATTAAGAAAAGTAAGATTGGGCTGTACCACCATGATCATATTGTTAGATACAATACTTTTCAGTGGGGATGGACTGATGGATTTGATGGCTGACTCCATTCTCGCATTGTATGTGGCATCCTGGATCAGGTTGCATTCTGAAATTGACAAGATCAGAGGTGTCACATTGAGTTTGAAAACTTAACTAATTCTATATGGGAATGTGCTGGTCCCCCCTGAGTTAGTTCAACTATTACTGACCTGGCCATCTTTACATTGCCGCCATACACAGTAACTAACCTGTCATAAGCCGCCTCAGAGGCATTGTCATCACCTATAAACGTACCACCAATTCCTTCAGTTGACCTCTCAACTGTTGGTATAAGTAGTTGAATTTCTCAGTCGGTGAGAAATCCTGTTGTGCGACATTGGTCTTGATATAGTTGATGAAGGTTCTCCAATGTTTAGATAAACCAGTGAAGTGCGGAGGATGTAATGGAGGAAGACTGTGTCTCGCACTGAACCTAAAAAACTCCACTGCGATTGAGTTGACCATAGTATTGTCTTCCCTTCCTACCCGTTGATGGACATCAGTTGGAATCGGTTCCAACGGATGGGTAGGATAACTTACCTGTGGACGAGTCCGCGAATTCGTCCTGTGATAGGTTACCTTCTCACTGACTGGTGGTCTATAGTCAGTCTCAAATTCTGAGTCTGTCTGAATATTTAAACTGGGCATTATTGCAATTGTGGTGTTTTAAACTTGGGATAGTCTTCAGGACATTCTTTAGTTCTTCTGTTGTTCCTGTACTCTAAGTTTTTCATTCTCCTGTTGACCTCGCTCTACATGGTCATTGACCTCAGGGATATTACACCTAACATGGTCGAACTCCTTATCCACCTGCACTTTGACGTTCTTTGATTTCTTTGCTACACTTCTTGCACAACACTACATACAGTTTGAACTTGTCCCTGTACCTGTTGGACTTGTGACTGAATATGTTGGACTTTACCTTTTTCTATGGATGACTTCATCCCACACCTCCTTATTTACCTTCCCTAATTGCTAAATTTAATTGATACATATGGATCTTGGGCTTACCTGGAGTAGGACTTGGATTAAACCGCTCACAGTCTCGAGCTCCATCCCACTCGGCTTGATCGCCTTCGTTAGTCACAAATCTTTACCGAGACACTACTTGAGGTCGCAGATGTGGTTGGTTCTATTTGGTCTCTAGGTTCGGGCTCATGGCAACCTCCGGGGTGACTTACCTGGTTTCCAGGAGTCCCAGCATCCACTGGGTCCAACCAATCCTAGGCTACCAGTCTATAGATTTATTGCGCATAATGTTGATGTGCTTCTATGGGGTTGGCTCCATGTATCTCTTTGAAGCGCACAATCGATGGTTCAGGCTGCTGATTAGTGACTCAGTGCCGTCTCATTGTTTAGCAGGGATTGAGCCTACTCGAGTTCTTGAGCAATCCATTGCTGTCGATCCTCCAATTCATAGGCCTCCTGTTGCGATTTGGCCGCAGCCAACTGTCTTTGTTGTTCTAGAATTAATGCCTCCTTGTGTTGTTCCATCTCGAGTTTCTTCCTGGTGATGTCGCGTTGATGAGCCAAATGTTTGTTCTCTTCAATGACTGCTCACATTGAGTCGGGCTTACTGACTGCGTACCGGCCTACCGATTTTAGCAGTCTTCCGACATTGGCAGTATTCCGTCCAAAAATTGGTAGTAGGCCTAACGGACCGGTTTAACTGCACGAATTGAACAAAATCACCTATTATTAAATTTGTAATTTTGTAATGTTTATTGTTTTGGTTAGAAAGGCCCGCCTCTGTAACCTGCCCCTTTCCCTCAATTAGTTAAATGATCGTTTATTGTTTTGGTTAGAAAATCCCGCCTCTGTAACCTGCTCCTTTCCCTTAATTAGTTAAGTGATCGTTTATTGTTTTGGTTAGAAAATTCCGCCTCTGTAATCTGTCCCTTTCCCTCAATTAGTTAAATGATCGTTTATTGTTTTGGTTAGAAAATCCCGCCTCTGTAACCTGCTCCTTTCCCTCAATAAGTTAAGTGATCGTTTATTGTTTTGGTTAGAAAATCCTGCCTCTGTAACCTGCTCCTTTCCCTCAATTAGTTAAGTGATCGTTTATTGTTTTGGTTAGAAAATCCAGTCTCTGTAACCTGCTCCTTTCCCTGATTTGGTAAAGTGACTGTTTATTGTTTTGGTTAGAAAACTCGACCTTAACCTGCTCCTTTCCATCAATTGGTAATTGTTTTTGGCTATAAAATGAGTGTTTTGCTTCGTCATGTGGTAATCGATTATCGACAACAACCACAAACTATTAAATATAGAGTCTTTTTACCACAGGCGCATATGGAAATCTATCTCATAGTCTATAAATCATGGAATCATGGAATGTTTTGGCACAGGCATAGTGAAATCAACTGTCTGACAGTCCAGAAATCAGCAGTCTGACAGTTTGAAGAAATACATACATAAAAAGTCATAAAAAGTACAATAAAAGTCATTAAAAGGACAACAAAAGTCATTATGCATAATTCGTAAAAAAAATGACAAAAAAAGTCAAATAAAAGGACATAAAAAATCACTGCCGATTAAAAGTGGCTACCAGCAGACCGTTATCGTATCAGTTTTCAGACTTTTGAGGGGGGCTAATTTTCCTGAGGGGAGGCATTATTTCCTAAGGAGAAAATGCCCCCCCGGGCTAAATTTCCTAGGAAAAATTGCCCGGGGGGACATAATATCCTAGGAAATAATGCCCCGGGGGGCATATTCTAGGGGGGGCTGATTTCCTTGCGACACCGGTACTGCAGTAACCAGTATATCTGTCTCTCAAAATAACTTAAACGGGGTTATACTTTTTTAAGTACAGTAGTAACTTTCGCTCATGAGCGAAACAAAGATGTAATTATTACACTTATTATGCATTTTTGAACGAATTTACAAGAATGCGAGGTGGGTTCAAGTCTCCCACCTTAGGTGTCAAGTCTCCCCCCATTGAGGGAGACTTGACGCTTTTTCGAAAATACGAATAATTGGTTTAATTAAAAAAGTTTAAGAGTTGAAATTCTTAAACTCTCACATAATAATAGCAAATCATAATTGTAATGTGAAAAAGTTAAAACGGCATTGAAAAATTAATTTATCTTCTCTTTAGAGCGATTATAACTTTTGGGGTCTCCCTCACTCACCCTACGCAATATATAAAAAAAAAAGGTAACAGTTCCGTATAGAACTGCATTTTTATAACATAAATAATTGTTACCATGGCAACAGTGAAGAGTTCTAGAACAAAAAATATATAATATACACTAAATAATAATAATATACACAAAAATAAAATACAAAAATTATTGTTCTAGAAAATATAGCTACTGTAGTAACTTTTTAAATTTAAAATAGCTAGAAATAAAAAGAAAAATTTTTTAATCTATGGTGAAATGCACAAATGTCAACTCAAAGAGATTAAAATAAAGTTAATGCAAAAAATTATAAAAATTTATGGCGCAAGAGCATGGTGCAAGGAGTGCAATGCCTATCAAGAGAAATTCTCTGAAAAACTTATCGAATACTTGTGGAGACATCAGATACGTAAGGGAAAATTGAATGGATTCAATGAATTATTAAAGGCAATCAAATGCAAATATCCAATGGATTATTAACAAACTACTGTAATTAGAAACATATTCGGTAATCAAAAACACCTTTCAATCATATCAATTTAAATTGTGACGGGATCCAGGAGGGATCCCGATTTATCCGATGTTTAGTTCACGCGTCCCCGCCGTGTGTAAAGAGTAAAATGAGTTCTGATGTTCGGTGTATATAATGATCAGTCTAATAAGATATAGATATAGGTTGTTGTACACGGAAGGCGGGATACGGTAACTAAAGTCCCGGTCCTTCCCTAGCTAAACTATCTAACCTAACTAGCACCAATATGATACTGGGATAACTGACTGGTATGATTACTGGTAACTGGTTATATTGCACGGTGGCCTTATTGCTGTACCTAATCGATGCCTTGCCCCCCTCTGATTGGTTGATACCCCTGTTGGCGCCCTTTGGAGTGTTCCCGTTCACTCCACCTGTTCTCTTTGGGTTAGGGGTTTGGCCCCTGACCTCCATTGTGTGTTTCTCCTTCCCTTCCCACTTTATTGGGGTAACACGAGGTTGATATTGGTAATCAACCTCGTGCTCCCAATATTGCTTAATGGCTCAATCTATGGGTTTGTGTTAGCGGAATTGGATAAGCTAACACTCCCCCCCATGCTATCTTCCCGGTAAGAAGATAGCATCCAACTAAAGTGCGCTACAATTCCGCTGGAACTCGATCTATTATCGGGTGTGGGGTGGAGTTATTTTCTTGGAGTCGGCTTTCCAGGCCGCTCCCTATGGGTATGATGTCGCTACCCTCTGGCGTCTCGTGTCGGGCCGATCGTGCGCTTCTCTCACACAATTTTTGTTTCCCCAACACTCTCGCCACTCTAACTTCGCTCTCTAACTCAACTCGCTCTCTCCCCACTCTTACACTCTCCCCACACCTGAATCGCACTCTAACTTCTCGCCAACAGCTCTTCTCACTATCTCCTCTCTACTCTCTGCCACTTTTTAAGGCCCTGACCTCTAATGCTACCCCTGTGCTATCATACTATCTACCTACTACTCATTTGCTAACTATCTAACTCTCTTACTAACTCTAACTATCTCTCTAAGCCTACTAACTTTAACTCTTCTACTACGTGGCGCTTAGGGTGCCCACAACCCTTCAACTACTACTTCTAACTAAAAACCTCTTACTAGCTCTACCTCTATCTACGTGGCGCTAACGTTGCCCACAACCACAACCGGTACTACGTACCCTCTTGCTAACTCTACCTCCATCTACGTGGCGCTAACGGTGCCCACAACCACAACTGATGGTACTACGTACCCTCTTACTAACTCTACCTCCATCTACGTGGCGCTAACGGTGCCCACAACCACTCTACTTACTACCACCGTCTACGTGGCGCTTGCGGTGCCCACAACCACTCTACTACTGCTTCTACTCTGCTACTATCTTTCTAACTCTACTAACTCTCTACTATCTCTAACTCTACTAGCTGGCACCCTATGTGCCCGTCTCTACCACTCTACTCTATCTACATCTCCACCTCAACTAATACCTCTATCTACGTGGCGCTTGCGGTGCCCACATCCACTCTCTCCTACTACTTTCTACGTGGCGCTTCCGGTGCCCACAACCTCTCTCTGCTACTACTTTCTACGTGGCGCTTGCGGTGCCCACAACCAATCTCTGCTACTACTTTCTACGTGGCGCTTGCGGTGAAAGCTAAACATATGACAAATCTGCTTTAAGAACAAACTTACATTGTCTCTTTTAACTAATTTGTTGGAGTCCTCGTTGTTGTCTCCATTGCACTCCACAGCTAAATAAGCTGCCAGAGCTAAGAGTAGGAGAGTTGCCTTTGACATTGTAGAGTTGTGATAAATAATTTTTTTACACAAACTAAAATACAATCTTCTGGGAATGACTTTAATGACACAAACATACCCTATATAACTCAAGGAGTACAGACCTACAAATACATTAGATACTGTCTGCTGTAAGCTTAGTGGAAGCAAAGTAGCTCAATGTTAATAAAGGGATCAGTTTATATGAATAAATAATTGGTCTATTTTATGAAATAAAGTAACGGACTGATAGACCAACACAAACTCTCCTAATAAAAAGGTTCATTGGATACCAGCCGTTGCCTAATAATATATGGATATTGGTTTCAGTAAACGACAGTAGCAAAAATAAAATAAGAGGATAATAGCAAAGCTGAGTTGATATAAATCTGTCTAGAGGAGTTTACAGAACCCAACTGATGTAAAGAAAATTAAGATTAGAATTGAAAAAAAAAATTAAGAAAAATAATATTGGGCTGTACCACCATGATCATATTGTTAGATACAATACTTTTCAGTGGGGATGGATTGGATGTCTGACTCCATCCTCGCGTTGTATGTGGCATCCTGGATGAGGCAAGTCTCGGGCAAGTTGGAGGCCAGACATGGAGCATGACTGGCTACATTGAGGGGACTACCGGTTGTCAGCGCCTCAACAACCCCAGTAGTTCCAGATTGGGAGGACCGAATGACACTTCCGCATCAAGGGATCTGAATCCCGATTCCTCCATAGCGGACGGGACGGAGAGCCAACTTTTTGCCGATTGTTCCAGGAGAAGTCCCGAATAGTCCTGGATACTTCTCAGCGGATCGTCGCAATATCATCTTCCTCAGTCTCCGCCACCCGGAGAAGGAAGTCCAACTCCACCTAGACGCAGCATGTCATACTGGTGTGTACAGTCTGAGGGAACTCCAACTTTACAAACTATTGTCTTACAAACACGCGGGGCCTTCGCGCAGCACGTGACTCAGTTAAGCTTAGAAGCTGTAATCCTATTACTTGTTTGTATTTACAATACACCGCCATTGAACTTCAGAATCTTTATTTTATTTGACAGACCACATTTAATTTCATCAATGATTGACTGACATATTTAGGTTTTTATCAATTATTGTTTATTGATTCAAGATTTTACACCCTCCATCTAGCACATTATAAATAATAGTAGAACACAAACACTCTGTCCACACTGTTACTGGGTTTAAGATTATATATATTACTCAGGAGTTTCAATCATATATGGAACGTTAACTATAACTGTAATTGTTCTGTAATTCGCTGCTCTGTTTGCGTGGCTGTAGATCAGCTTCTCGCCGCCCAGTCCGCTGCAATATCGCGGAGGCGTCCATTCTCCTGGCGAATGCAAACTCGGACCCAACAGGCTGAATGGCAGTGCAGTGGTAGGCAGTACACAGTACAGCAGTACATACTGTTTAAATAGCAATCTGGTTGCTAGGCAGCCGTCAAATACAGCTGGTGGTGGTTGTACAATTGTGTATATGTTGAATATTAATAATTATTATATTGAATTAAAAAAATAACTGTAATTGTACTACAGTAGTAATTGTAGTAATAATTGTAGTAGTAATTGTACTACTGCAACATAACCCGTTCCCACGCTTGAGTGCGATATGAATGTATAATCAATTACTTTGGGAGTGTAAGTTTCGGCACTAGAAACTGCTTCAAGGGAATAATGCACTATGTACGTGTAAACTGTTCCGTTATGTTATGTTGTCTGAGGACAAGTGTACGTGTGACTTATTTATATTGCAAGTAGGACGCTACATTGGATCTAGTGCATGGTAAAGCGCACAATTTACTTGTACTGGACACATTGCGATATTGAACGTATTATAGTTGCAAGTTGGGGAATAATATTGCAGTATTGCGGACACATACACTCGTCAACCGAACCGAATCAATTGCAGACAGGTTATAGTTAGCACTCACCGGGTGGAAGGCAAAGTAGTGTGATCCTGAGTCTCGTATATTCATAAACAATACAATTTAATAATAATAACTATAATATGATGATAAGATTTAATGCAAAAGGGAGATAGGCTAGTTAACACTAAAGAAGCTGTTTGAGTGATATATTTATTATAAAAAAGCTATAATTATAATAATAATAATATAATAATATACACTCCCCAACGGGGTAAATGAAATTCGGTAAAATCATAATATTATTTTATAAATAAAATAGATATAAAATAAGATAAATATTAGTTTCTTTGGTTAATGGTCGAGGCGAGAACTACGAGGTTGGGACAAGCGGCGCAGTTAAGGGCGTGGTAGCGGTCCCCACATTGGTTGAGGCAGTGGCGGCACAGACAGTCTGCAGGGATGGTGTGGAAGCGAGTGTTGGTGGTGCAGATCAGATGGTGGAATCCGTGCGACGTGGCCCGGGTGATGTGGTGGCGATTCCGTGGCACGGTTGCTATAATAATAATATAGATATATAATTTTTCATAGTGTTTTGAATACCAACAACTGAAAAAATTATGCAATATGATGAAACTATAATTAATATTCTAGAACCCTACAATATTAACAGGGAGATAGGCTAGTTAGCTATCCACTGAGACAGCCTCAGATAGGGGGGACTTCTGATGCAATCCAAATTCACCTCTCTCCAGGGGTAAGTTGAGGCAAGTAACAGCTGATTTCTTCTAAAAATTAAATTGTAACCTTTCTATTGACATTCGTTTATTGTTTTGGTAAGAATAATGTGCCACTTTGACCTGCTCCTTTCCTTAAATTGGTAATATAACATTAGGACGATCATCCATCATATGACAGAACATCCTTGCCACACCGGGCACAGCTGTGGGGCTCAGTCAGCCTACACCCTAGACGAGTGCCGACCGAGATCCGGAACTGCGAGTTTCCGATCCGGAACTGATCGATCCGGAACTGTGAACTAATCATTAAATTAATGATAGAAAATGCGAAGTGCAGTCTGCAAATTCAGTCTGCAAAGTCAGTCTGTAAATTCAGTCTGCAAAGTCAGTCTGCAAAGTCAGTCTGCAAATGCAGTCTGCAAAGTCAGTCTGAAAAGTCAGTCTGCAAATGCAGTCTGCAAAGTCAGTCTGCAAAGTCAGTCTGCAAATGCAGTCTGAAAGTCAGTCTGCAAAGTCAGCTTGTGTAAAAGCTTTTGCTGAATTGCCCGGTTATTTTTCCTTATTTTTCCCGTAAAATACTCTGTAGTTGGTTTAATAGGCGTAAGAGGCCGTATTATTGCTGTATCGGTGTTTTTAGAGGATCTAAGAGCTATTTCTTCCGTATGTGTACTGTGGAAGGCATAGTTGATGATTCTATGGCAATTCCGTGACGCAAAAGAGGCGAGATACTCTTGAACAGTAGTTACTATGACGACGGTTAACAGCTGATATTCATACGTGTCGATTTTCTTTGTTCTACGGCATCTCTCAGTTCAGTCAACCAATCAGAGCATTTTTACTGTTCTTGTACAGAAATTTCCTAGAAATCACGCAATGCTTTATGGGCAGTGTTATCATTCTGTCCTGAGCCAGGAAGAACGGCTTTGGAATATTTTGTGCTGTTCTGCTTTTAGCCTAACACTAGTAGGCTTAATTATAAGGACATATATCCGTTATCACACTGAATCACTGTGCAACTCAATACTTACCTACTAACCTAACTCAACTGGGCAATGCATATATCTTGTTGTACATACCTTTATATTGTTATACTGCTATTTACTGTCGATTATTCATTATATGGTGATAAATATTATATTGGAATAACGAGAAATAACCCCGAAAACCCAATATTCTTGATATACCGAAGGTAAGAGAGAAAGGTTACATATAACGATTATGACTTATGTTAAAGTGGTTTGAAGTGAATCTAATGTTATTTGATAGACCCTACATGAGTTGGTCCGTGTTCCTTTTATATGCGACTAAAATCAGTGAAGATCGGCAGATCAGTGTGCAGTATTGTGCAGCATTGTGTATGAGTGAGACTGATAACGAAGCATTTCCTAAAGAATGCGCCATATATGTGAATTGTAACTAAGCCATATCGTTGCGTGTAGTTTAAGTCATAGCTCTGTTTATATAGATAGAGCGCCACGTCCTAAAGGAACTGTTAATATTTCCCGAAGGTGAATAATATTGTCAGAGATTATATAATACTGTCGGTCGAATAATACATTAGGCTTACATAGCAATACGATTAAGCTGTCGAAATCAATCTCCCGGGTATATCCAACGGGTGAATGATCGCGCACAGATTGGTTTCAACTAGTGTAGTGAATCAAATACTTGTCAGAGGCTAAAAGCGATTTATTATCTAGAAGACATCCTAATTTGGCGGGTTAAACTGCCAAAGGTCTGAAAGTGCGAACAATAACGGATATCGCTTCTGTATTGCAGTAGGCAATAAAGCTGAAGTACCGGCAACCGGTACCCAGTAGGCCTGACTACCTAACCACCCGGACCGGTACCTACAGCAGTACAGGTACAGCAGTATTATTCGATTTTGATAATTATATACCGGTAGGCCTTAATAATTAATCAGGGACTGCAGCCCTGGTTTTTTATTGAGATTTTTACTTATTTCTGTCAAGTTTTATTTGTTTGTAGGCCAGTATTGAACAGAAGGCGTGTAAGCCTGATCAGATTGTACAGACAATTTGTAGGCTGAGCTGTTGTCTGATTGTTGTTAAGTCTGAACGGATTGCAGTGTGTGTAGATCATCTGTCCGATAAAGAACGGTTAGGAAGTAGGGGCAGCCAAAGCTGTAAGGTAAACCCCCAACTAAAGAATAAGTCGTACTACTGGGTTAGAACGCATACTACCTAACCATTTCGGAGTCTGCATGTCCTGTAGTTTATTTAGGCTTGAGAGTAGTCTGCCATCGTTTAGTCTGTACTTTGTTTGTGTAGTCTGTACAGGTAGCGTATAATATTTATTTAGATAATTTGTAGGCTGGATAGTTGTCTGGCTGTTATTTGGTCTGAACGGATTGCAGTGTGTGTAGAGCCTTTGTCCGATAAAGAACGGTTAGGAAGTAGGGGCAGCCAAAGCTGTAAGGTAAACCCCCATCTAAAGAATAAGTCGTACTACTGGGTTAGAACGCATACTACCTAACCATTTCGGAGTCTGCATGTCCTGTAGTTTATTTGGGCTTGATAGTAGTCTGTCAGTATTTGGTCTGCATTTTGTTTGAGTGGTTTGTACGCGTAGCGTAATATTTATTATTCAGAGTTTATGCGATTATTCGCAACATTCATTCCCCAAGTTTGTTCATACAATAATTGTGTTTGTTATACATACCGTTATAGTTAAACTAACCCCGGTACTACACGGGCTGCTTGGCGTAGGTAAAGACTGGTGATTTTGTGCACCGGTGACTCCAGCAGATGCCGTGGTTCTTTTAGCTGTTCAAGTATATTTAACTACTGATTATCTGTTGTATAAGTGCTCGTACCTAATTTAGGGTTTAGTGTACAGTGCTTTCCGAAGGTAATTAGTGTGTAGGCATTATATTTGTGTTGTAAAGTGGTTGATAGGCACGTTCGATTAGCTCTATTAACTTCTAGGTAGGAACACTCCGTGATACATAACGTAGTACCTATAGCGATACGGCTATAGGTCGTCAGGCGGTGGTATTTTCCTATCTGGACAACGCAGTGTATTTACTACTACTTATTATTTTCAAATACCGTAGTACCCTGTCCGTTGTAATAACCAGATTCTAACCCTTTGTCAGGCTGGTTTGTAGACTTCTTGTAAAATTACCCTGAAAATTCGTATTTTGTGTTTTTTTGTAAATTTTGTGTTTATTTAGAGATTGTAATCTCAACCCGAATCGTACGTAATTTGTAGTATTAAGTAACTTAGGTAAATTAGAATTATTTGTTTTAGTGTCCTATAAGTAACACTTCACTGAAAGCGCACCACTTTGTGTAGTGATTACTCCCCAGAAATAATAACATTTATTTCAAACATTGACAAACCCATTAAAACGGGTATATATATATTATAAATCAAATCTCACGATTTATAAATAGTAGGCCTACCATACAACCATTAGGTCTCAATATCAGTTGGACTACTGCTCAAATAACGGTAATAAAGTAAGTAAAGTAACCAAGTAACCCTAAAATTCAGAAATTCAATTATTTAAAATAATTGATATACCGGTATTTACGATAGGCCTATTATCTTTATTTCTATAAATTTCGGCTGAAATTATACCCAATTATACCTAGTCCAGAATTATATATACTACAAACTGTAAGCTGTATACCGGTATTCCCGATAGGCCTATTATATATTTATATATATTTGTGCTAAAATTATATACCGATATTCTGTGATAAACCTAGTCTGTAATAATACTTATATATATACTATAAGCATACCGGTATTCTAATATATTATATATATATCACGCTACACTGAGTAGCAGTATCGATAATTAATTACTAGGCTAACAGTTAATACTGAATTACTAGACTTGCTTAGACTGTAATATAGCAGTAGGCATCCAACTGTACAAACAAACATGTCTGACACAAGGCAAACTCTGTCAGATAGTCTCCTAGAAACAACAGTCTGTTTATCAGATAGGAGTATAGAGAATCCCAGACTGAGGTCTGAAACCCCTCCTACTGTAAGAAAGACAACCCCTACAGTAGCTGTGTCAGAACCTAGGTTAGTAGAAGCAATTTCGCAATTCGCGAAGTTAGTGAAGCGCCGTAGGTCTATCATCGGTACTCGGGCCCAAGTTAAGCGGGATCAAGAAGCAGCTGCCAAACAGCAGCAACCTCCTAGCCAAGAACCTAGTTCTCAGCGGCCCGAGAGCTCCAGTAGTTCGGATACTGTTGAGCGGACGCCCGAACGCGGAGCGAAGATGGCGGATACGGTTTATGATGAACGGCCAACCTATGAAGAATCAACCGACACCACTTCTTCTCAAGAAGAAAGCGAAGGGACAGCAGAGGGGCCGCGAAAGAGAGATGCCATTGACATCTATCTGTCAGACTATCAACGCTTTGTAGGGGACGAAGAGTTGAGGAGAAGGCTGGAGGGGCTTAGCCCTAATAGTGAAAGAACCAAGCTTGTGCTGGACGCAATCGATGCGGAAATGTTAGCGGCGAACCAGGCTAAATTTGATGAACAACTCCGCCTGACACGAGTCCAAGAAGAACAAGTAAAGAAAAAACGTATAGAAGACAGAAAGAAAGCAGCAGTGGTAGCTGCAGAAGCAGAAAGAAAGGCGGCCGAGGCTGAAAGAAAGGCCGCAGAGGCAGTGGCCGAAGCTGAACGGAGAGCGACTGAAGAAATCACCCAATTAGAATTGGAAAACATTCAGGAGAATCAAGACTGCATAAATAAACAGTTAACAGCTAGTAATATGCAGATGATGAATCGATCTACTCCCAAAAGACAGGGATATACATCATCTGAGGAAGGCGATACCACCAATACTGAAGGCAAAGGAAATAGATCTCGTCTAAGCAGACGTAGAAGAACATCCCACCGTCAGAAATTGCCTGATTTGCCTCCAGCTGTTAGAAGGCAACTAAATAACACCAACTTAGGTAGTACAGAGCCCACAGACCAAATAATTAAAATAGAAAGACTCCCTACTATAGTAGATGAGCCTGAAATAATTAGGCCTGTTTTTGAAATCACCCCTTCGGTGATAGACACCCCTGTGCTCCCTGAAGCTACCTCTAAATTCCCTCTGCATAGCACTAAGCTACCTGTGCCCAGTAGAACAGCCCATGAGGCAGTTCAGGTCCTGGACCCTGAGCGAAATATTCCTGATTTGTCGCCCGTTGTCCCTCGTCCGCCCGCTACAACGTTGGCGACTCCCGCTTCGGCGGTCGAATGGGTGGATGAGAGACGGCGGGGGATGGATCTCCTGCTCGGGCAGATGCAGGAGACCGTTCAGCAATTCAAGGGCACAGTAAGGGAAAGTAGGTTAGAGTTGCAAGAAGTGCAGCAAAGTATCGCGCTAGAACGCGATAAATTAGTAAATACACAAAAGGGTATACCACCACCCTCGGTAACAAGGTGTCAACCTGTTAGGTCTGAAGTATCTCATGCGCAAGGTGTGGAGCCTACACGCATATATACTGCTAGCGAAGTAGAAACTCCTATAGTGAACCCTATTAAGGGTAATTATAGACCTGTTGATAATGACATTCCCTATAGACCTGATCATAATCCGAGAAATTTATATACCGATAACTCGATATTAAATAACACGATGGCCCAAGAAAGTTTTACGCGTCAAATGGCTAGAACCGAAGCCCGGCAAGCGGTGAAGGTGGGAGAGATCGTCAAGTTCAATGGAGATGAGATGAAATGGTTACCTTTTAATGAATATTATAAAGATAACATACAGGACTCTGTGCTATCCAACGGAGAGAAACTTAGATTTCTCATCGAGTGCTTGGAAGGACCTCCCAAGTCAATGGCGTTAAAGTTTATTGGACATCCAGATGGATTAAGACAAGTTTGGGACACACTAAACATCAGGTATGGTAATAGGAATAACATAGCTGGGTATTTGTATGCAAAGTTGGTAGCGCCCCGAAAGTTTATTAGCAGCGGGATTATAGAGTTTTCCGATGAAATTCAGGAGATCTGCAGACAATTAGATTGGCTAGGTAAGTCTCATGAGTATCAGAGTGCTATGGTTATTAGAGCAGTGGCTTCTACTTTACCGAAGGGTGGAGTAGGTACACGCTGGGACAAGAAAGTGTTATACATGATGGAACAACAACAACGAGACCCTACCATGACTGATCTCATGACATTCTTGGATGGCGAAGTGAAATTACAGCTCATAAAGCAGTCCAGAGAGAAGACATCGGAAAACAAGGTAAGTGAGAAACCCGTCTCCAGGAGAAAGGTAACACCAGTGTGTTATACCGACAATGGCGAAAGCCAGACTTCTCAAGGAGAGGACAGCGGAAAAGACACTGAAAGATCTTATGATGGCCATAAAACACCTAACGAACAGGGAAGTAAATTTAAGTCTCGATCCAATGACAAGAGAGAACAGGTAAGAAAAACTCCTCTTACGTCTCCCAAGAGAATTCAGGTGAGAAAGCCCGAAGAAAGAACGAGAGTGCACAATGTTACCCAAAATAAGGTAAGTAACATCAAACCGAAATGTGCGCTGTGTAACGGGACCCACCGTTTGAATATGTGTGATTAATTCCTGAAGAAATCATTAACGGAGAGACGAGAAGTCATGTGGGATAAGCGGTTATGTTATAATTGCCTCAGACAAGGACACCAACGGCGAACCTGCTACTCTGACATAAGGTGTGCAAAGTGTGGTGCGAAACATCATATCTTGTTGCACACTGAATTCGAACGAAGCAGCCCGAGTCAGGTAAGTGAGTCCGAACAACTACATGTCCAATTCAGTGATGTGAACGACACTGATCAATCTGAGATGGAAGGATTCTATACGGACGAGTTCTCCGACGAAAACGAATCCTGTTACATGATAAATACCGCAGTGTATCGAGCACTCATATATGAAAAAGATACGGACAGCGACCTCACTCT
This sequence comes from Nemertoderma westbladi, assembly GCA_032718475.1. NCBI lineage: Eukaryota > Metazoa > Xenacoelomorpha > Nemertodermatida > Nemertodermatidae > Nemertoderma > Nemertoderma westbladi. Next base: position 12,456 of record JAUCBJ010000636.1, on the reverse strand, counting down.
AACTACTTCTGATCGACAACCATCTTGGAAAGCGCCAACTTCCAATATAGGAATCCGAGAATTTCCTGTAGTCCAGTTACGGGTCCACGGACCTCAGAAGAGCTATATAGTGAACGCCCTCCTGGACTCCGGTAGCACAGGAACATTCATCGATAAAGAACTAGCCAAAGTCATCTTTGCTGGACAACCCAAGTTCCGAACCAAGCTAAACATGTCAGGGATCATGCAGGTTTGGAATTCTACTGTAGCTGCCGACTATTATATAGGTGAGTTGTCCACTCCACAGGATAAACTAGGAGAATACAGTATAAGGTCAGTCAAAATGGTGGCAATAAAGAACTTCGCTACCACCCAAGTGGAACCTTATAATTGGGACGAAGATGATCATGTCCAACAACTTAACATCCCTAGATTCGACACCGATTATCCTGGAGTACAAATATTAATCGGTCAAAACGCGCATGAGGCGCTGGAGACATTAGAGAAACGACCTACTCAACCGCAACCACTTCAGACCTATGCGGTAAGAACTAGAGTAGGTTGGTACCTTACTGGACCTTCCCGTAGAACGCTCAGGGAAAGACTGCTTCAAGATCGCGTCTGCCAGGTGAGTGAATGGGAAGACGATACTAGTGAGGGAGACGACCCAACTGAGGGAACACCACACTCCTCAGATAATGACAATCTTAACTCCAATGTAGATCAATGGAGATATTGCCCCAAGACGATGAATATAGCCGACATCGCTTCCAGAGGAGCAACTCCTCAAGAACTGACAGATACTCCAGACCGGCTAGGTGAACCCGACTTCCTGAGTAAGGAGGATGAATGGCCTCCCCATCTTACTCCGACTGAGATTAGACCAGCCAAGGGAGCGGAGAAAGTCAAACCTAAAACCCGGACGGGTGGATCGGAGTTATTTGAACCCGGGATAGATCTGTCGGTATTACATATTGCCAGGGACGACGCCGTGGATCTGGACCTCCCCACCGCGAGTGGATCCTTCATGAAGATCAGAGAGAGCGATTGGAGCTCTGGAACATCAGACGTCTCGCAGGGACTCTCACCTCTCCTGCAGGGAGCGACGGACCGCTATAGCTCCTGGAATTGGCTTTGTAAAGCCGTCGTGTACTTAGAGCGATGTTTCTATCGTCACTATTCCAGGACGAAGAGGAAACCTGGAATTGTATTCGGGATGCAGCGACTCAATCACCCAGTTGGTCGTTTGTGTTTACCGGAAGGGAATGGAGGACTCTCCGGAAACTGTGGAAGGCAAGATTCTCTTCCCACGACCACCTCCCTAATCTTTCAAACATCTAGGGACTCCATAACGTAACAACATATGGAGTGGGTGTGTGACTCTATTATTTTATATTATTTTATTATTTTTATATTTCTGTATGTATTACTATGTAATTTTATTATAATCGTTTTATTTAATTTAGTAGAATATTATTTAGCGATTATTTAGTAGAATAGTGCAATATATTCGTGTTTATTGCGTACGTAATTACTTATATTATATTTAGTGTGACGGTGAGAAACAAGTATTTTTCTCTTTCCTTACTGTCCGTGTTATATTATAAATACGTAACTACAGTAAGATGAAATGTCCGTACTTATTAAAGTACAATAAAGCCACTACTATATTCAAGTATTATTGGTAGGCAGAGTATTAGGAATGCAAAGTTCAGATCCTCGTGTCTCGGCTAAACCAAGCTCTGGGTAGACCTTGGAAACGACTTGCCTCTTCACACTGACATTGCTTCGTGCGATATTGCTCTCATACCGTATATTAAATAATACATATAGTAGCGTGATGTCCCTTTAACAGTAGCGTATAACGCAAAATAAATCTGTTAAACCCTTTGACCATCTGTAATTCTAGTCGATTAAGATATCGCGGCACCCACCGATATACTTGAAAGACAAATTCTAGAATCAGTGGTTAACGTCCCCAGACAAGTTCTGGAATAAATCGGTGCCCATCTCAAATATTAATTATTTAATATTTGCAAATCTAATAAATCAAAATCTGTAAAATTCAGATCCTTCAACAATTCTAGTCAATTAAGATATCGTAGCATTTACCGATATTCTTAAAAAGACGATTGTCATAGAATTAAGGATCTTGTGTCCCCAGACATGTTCTAGAATCAAAATATGTCAATTTAATTATCAAATAATAAAATTTCAGGGAATAAATTTAAATTCATGCCTTTTAATGAATTTAATAAATTGCCATTTTTACGCAATTTATAACATTCCCAAAATTCCATTAATTAATAGATCAAGGGAGCGGAGATTTATCTTATTATGCGTATGAGTGTGCGAAAGTCTCCCAAACATAGTCAATAGCCGATAAAATTCATAAAGTCATGTATAAAACAGGACATTGACCATTAAAGAATTACTATTAAATAACATCCCAGATCTGTATGCATTGGAATTACCCTAATTCTACCGCTAGCTTTGCATAATGTCACCATAGCAACAACCACGCTAGAATTAGAATTGAGTTAAAAGAACAATAGAAAGCTTGTCCCATTGAATAGCATAGGGAATAAATAGCGCACTGCTAGTATCCAAGGATACATAATAATACAGTGACATTCTGGAAGGCATTGACTAACGGACAAATGGCCCGAGTGTGTGTAATTTGTGACAAGTTGTGTGTGTGGTATTTGTGAGTTTATAGGCGAATGTTACTACTAAGGTGTGTTTACAGTAGCGAGTCGCAATTGTGAAAGTAACCCTAACTCTCCAGTAAGAACCTGAGGTGTATCTAAGCCTTTGGGACGGACAGTCGAGTGACTTGTGCCGGTTGTCGTTGTCGTTGTGCGGCTACGTCGTTGGCGAAAGTACAGCGGCGACGACACATCGGCGCTGAGGATCTCGCACTGTCCGGGGGCTGATTGGGGTAGGCAGCGACGCTCGCTAGCCTAAATATAAACTCATTATAATATTAATAAACTCATATATAGCAGATATGACGGAGTTGATAGAAGATGGTCTTGGTATCAGGGAGCAATATACTCTACTTTCAAGCGTTTGTTGATAGCTTGATACGCGGTGATACTAGTCCAACTACTACGAAGGATGATGGTCGTTATATCGAACCTACGATTTCCTGGAAGTAACTTACGCGTGAATTGGACTATGGAAAATTCACCGCTCGCTACACGCATTGTAATGGTATGTATATGGACTTCTTAACCATTGGCCATTCTATCGATTTACACGATACGGACTATGTCGAACATATCCTACCCAGAGGAGTCGAAACGATAAACCAAAATTCTAATGCGAAAATCCTATTCGAAATCGACTCGAAAGAAAAGACATTAAAGAAACAAATAAACGCGGTAACTCCAACATATATTTGGAATTCTTGATAGAAGCATTGTAACAACAAATAAATATCAGCCGCGTTTCACCTACCAGACGTGCGTCTTTGGTATTATTACGATAAATGCCCTAGACCCAGCCAATAAACGGAAAGACATAAACATCCACGGAAACGTTGTGTTAAACACCAGTTGTGCTCGTTATATTTACTGGAGTTTCGAGCGAAACTTGTTTGACGTATCACCTATGCTCACTCGGCTCGAACGATCCTGGAGTAAACCTACGATCAGAGTCCCGGAATACTCGGTCAAACCTCCTCATTCCTTAGTTGGACCTCAGACCTGCGATCCTGGTGGTGTCGCGGATCCTCGCGGACTGTATTCACTGTTCAAAGATCTAGTGCTACCCTAACAATTAATCGGTAACACTCCGACAGTGATTTCTAGCTAGCCGCCCATCTTACTTAGCCGGATTGTGACGCGGACACCTAATATCACTATCCAACCGTATGGTCGTTCCCGTTTAACGCGATACAACCCTTCATCAAGGTGAAGGAGAGCGTTGTACGAAACGAGTTAAACGCTATTCTATAAAGATCAAAAAAGAGACCTGCGTTTGTTCAGATAAACGTAAGTTATAACAGTAAGTCCAATCGATAAACGAATTGGCCTTATCTCAGTTCGATTGGGAAATCTCGAATCTCTAAGAAGATATCAAGCTTAGAAAACCCTATTCTCTGCGAGAGTTTTGGACGAACGTATCCCATGACAAGCGGAGGAAAATCAGCTTGAGGAGAAGCATATCGAAATGGACGAGATACCGACCGTAAACCCAAACCTTCTAATGCAATTGTATTGCACCCTTTACCCAGGATTTATAGCCTCCCTAGTAAAGTGGCTCGCCCCAAAGAGAAAAGGACTCTGGCTAGCCTCGGGAAACTGCGTAAACGCCGTCTGCGCAAAGAAAACTACAGTAACTGTTTAGAGTATCTTTATGTTTTAGAAACTGTGATTTTTATATTTTATAGACTGAAAATCCCATTTTCTGGGAGCGGTGTAAAAGCTTTTGCTGAATTGCCCGGTTATTTTTCCTTATTTTTCCCGTAAAATACTCTGTAGTTGGTTTAATAGGCGTAAGAGGCCGTATTATTGCTGTATCGGTGTTTTTAGAGGATCTAAGAGCTATTTCTTCCGTATGTGTACTGTGGAAGGCATAGTTGATGATTCTATGGCAATTCCGTGACGCAAAAGAGGCGAGATACTCTTGAACAGTAGTTACTATGACGACGGTTAACAGCTGATATTCATACGTGTCGATTTTCTTTGTTCTACGGCATCTCTCAGTTCAGTCAACCAATCAGAGCGTTTTTACTGTTCTTGTACAGAAATTTCCTAGAAATCACGCAATGCTTTATGGGCAGTGTTATCATTCTGTCCTGAGCCAGGAAGAACGGCTTTGGAATATTTTGTGCTGTTCTGCTTTTAGCCTAACACTAGTAGGCTTAATTATAAGGACATATATCCGTTATCACTGAATCACTGTGCAACTCAATACTTACCTACTAACCTAACTCAACTGGGCAATGCATATATCTTGTTGTACATACCTTTATATTGTTATACTGCTATTTACTGTCGATTATTCATTATATGGTGATAAATATTATATTGGAATAACGAGAAATAACCCCGAAAACCCAATATTCTTGATATACCGAAGGTAAGAGAGAAAGGTTACATATAACGATTGTGACTTATGTTAAAGTGGTTTGAAGTGAATCTAATGTTATTTGATAGACCCTACATGAGTCGGTCCGTGTTCCTTTTATATGTGACTAAAATCAGTGAAGATCGGCAGATCAGTGTGCAGTATTGTGCAGCATTGTGTATGAGTGAGACTGATAACGAAGCATTTCCTAAAGAATGCGCCATATATGTGAATTGTAACTAAGCCATATCGTTGCGTGTAGTTTAAGTCATAGCTCTGTTTATATAGATAGAGCGCCACGTCCTAAAGGAACTGTTAATATTTCCCGAAGGTGAATAATATTGTCAGAGATTATATAATACTGTCGGTCGAATAATACATTAGGCTTACATAGCAATACGATTAAGCTGTCGAAATCAATCTCCCGGGTATATCCAACGGGTGAATGATCGCGCACAGATTGGTTTCAACTAGTGTAGTGAATCAAATACTTGTCAGAGGCTAAAAGCGATTTATTATCTAGAAGACATCCTAATTTGGCGGGTTAAACTGCCAAAGGTCTGAAAGCGCGAACAGCTTGCAAAGTCAGTCTGCAAAGTCAGTCTGAGAGTTAATTAGCAAAGTTACCCTGGAGGGGTATAATTTTGATTGCAACAATAATATTCATCCCCATCTGCTACAATTTGAAGAAGACTATTACATAATACAGTAATACTGTACCTATAATTAAAACAATTAATTATTATAATTCTATAGTTAATAAAAACAGTATATCATTTGGGGGATGGAATTTATAGGTCATATAATTAATTGTTTAAAGATTAGCAAACAATACAATGTATTGATAAATTCCATATATAAAACTTGGATATAAAATGTAAAATCGGGATACAAAAGATCACTTTCTGAGCTAAGAAAGGAAAATTGGATACAACTTGTCTGGATACAAGCGGTCCGTTTACCTTACAAAAGGAAAAATACGAATGTGCGAAATTAAGAACAGTCGGGGGGGAGGGGGGGGGGGTGTCCGCTGTCCGGGGGGGGGGGGGGGGGGGAGGTGTCTGGGGGGGGGAAGTGTCCGGGGGGGAAGTGTCCTACTTGAGTGGGGGGGAACTGTCCGGGGGGGGAAGTGTCTGGGAGGGAAGTGTCCGGGGGGAAGTATGGCACTTTTGAGCAGTTCGATTTTTTTTTTTTAATATATAAATTTTGAGGCATTTATATGTAAATTAGCTAATGTTTAAGGAACTGTCGTACTGCATTGAAGTTCTCGGTCCAAGACTTTTGTAAAATGGACCTAGATATGTAGGCTATTTTCTATGAAAATTTTAGCACAAAATTATTGCTTTTGGAAAATTTATGGGGGTTTTAGTATTTCCGGGCTATATTTTGGGAATCAAATATTTTGTAATAGACAAAGGGTAGCAGTTACAAAACCTGTTCTAGAAGATCCAAACTGCCATGTTTTACAAAACCAACGATAGTAGTCCTAAAGCTGCTGAAGATTTTGGTATATGTTTGATGGCAATTGAGTAAAAAATAAAAGAGTAGCAGGGAATTTAGTGATGAAAAAAGACAAAATCGACAAACTGATAAAAATGTTTTATACAGAGAGTCATAAATATCTCTATTATTTACTTATATTTATATATCTTATCTTTATATATATTTACTCATATTATTAGGTTGTTGAAAAGAGCAGTTTTGAGGTAAAAAAATAATTAATTAATAATAGTTGTTACCAACCAATCCCGGAAAAAATAACACAATCGCAATGATAACCTATCTAAAAATAGTGTTATTTTAGTCCTAGGAAAAAATAACACATTTATTTTTTAACGTTTGTATCTGCAATCTGCATGTTGAAATTATATTTATGCCTGTTTGCCGTGTTGTGAATACAGTAGTTAGCTTACGGTACCGGTTACCTTCACTAACATGAGTGAAAGTGAAAGTTATAAGAATAAGACTATCGTAGGCCTATGGTATGTTTTCAGTTCAGATTGTAGGTATACTGACTGCATGCATCGTACAGTACCGGTGGTGGTACCACAGCTTCCTTTAAGGTCTCAATCACATCACTGCCTTGCAACTATAAAACCTACCTGACCGGTACGCCTACAGAACAGAGCATATTGGGCAATAATTTAATGTACCGGTACTGGCAAACTAAACGGGAAATGCAGTACTGGTAGGCCTACACTACAAGTTCAGATTGCACACTCAACTCAGCCTACTCAGAGATCTTTTACTTTCGGTATTTGACAATTATGGACAGCAGCATCCTGATCATGGCAGGAATGCCATTCTCAACAGTTTCTACGATTCTACTGTAAAGACGAACATACCAGACAGACAGACTTGTACCTATCAGTTGTAAATAACGTAGGTTTACATACTGCACATGCACAATGCTGTAGAACTACGGTACCGGTACAACGGTAATACAATTTAAGAAATTCCACCAAAAATATTATATTTAACTTTTTTCGCCAGGAAAAAAAAGTTAAATGTTTTCTCCAGATTTTGGTCTAAATTCGGGCGAAAAAGTAACAATTTAAGAATAAATAATTATTCATTACATGGGAAAAAAATTAGAACTTTCTTTTCATTATTCTCGAGGCATTTTATTTACCGAGCTTCAGCGATGTTAATAAAGGGTTGAGAGAATATTGAGAAACAAAATGTTCTACTTCTTTCTCATATACTGTAATACGTAAGTTTATTCTTAAGTTAAATTTGTACATCGTATACAGTATGGTAAGCCTACATTCACCTATTCTCACACGAATGGTTCTGTCTACATTGTGTCTCACCCAATTCCACACGATGTAACGCTCTCAGCTGTCCCGAGTAGACTCCCATCACTATCATCGTGTTACCTATACTTACTGTGGAATGGAAATAAATTTTAGTATTGTCCATCATTTATTTTATATTACTTTATTATTTAATCTATTATATTTATTTGTCTGTTTTACTTTATTCCAGTTTACCCGCCACGGGGAAATTGTTAGGCTTAGGCCCGCTCATGTTATTTATTTATTTTATGCCTTGGCCGCTCGTGTTATTTATTAATTTGTAATTAGTGTCTACCCCCAAAATTTCCAAGCCCCATTTTTATATTTCTACCCCCAAACAAAACCCTTTTAGAAATCTAGGGTATCTGGATGGGTTTGGTATATTGTAAATTAATAGTGGCTTCTTGATATAAACATGATGTAGTTGGTTATTTTTTCCGAGATTAGTTGGTAACAACACATTTATTACCCTGATATTTTGTTATTTTTCCGGTTATTTTAACCCGAGGAACAGGAACTAGCCGAGGCATAGCCGAGGCTTTCCTGTTCCGAAGGGAAGGGCCCCCCCCCCCCCCCCCCCCTTCCCACCCACCAATACATAACCGCGACATCTACCACCCACGGAAGGGTAGCACGAACTTATTTCCAATCGCACGTTCAATATGCGAAGCCAGGTGGTTTATAGGAATATAATAAACGCAGTACTCGTTTTCATTATAAGACTCGTTGCGTTCGTCCTGTTTTGAATTTAAATATATTTCTTAAACGCAGGCTAGGACGATCTTTATAATAATAATAACTAGGGATGCGATCAATGTGTGAAGCCAGGGTTTATATAATAATATAGTCAACGCAGTACTCGTCTTCTTTATAGGCCTCGTTGTGCTCGTCCTGTTTTGTATTTAAATATATTCTCTAAACGCAGACTGACGATCTTTATAACTACCAATGCGTTCAATAGGCGCAGCCAGGTATGGTTTATAGGAATATAGTCTACGCAGTACTCGTCTTCATTATATGCCTCGTTGCGCTCGTCGCTCGTCCTGTGTTGTCATATAATATTTTTCCTAAACGCAGACTGACGACCTTTATACAGTTATAACTATGCGAAGTTTCGAAACTGTGCGAGTAACTGCTGATACATCTATGTGGAGATGTGTGATACAACGCCAACGCATCGTATGCCGATGTAGTAATATGGGTATTGAAATAATATTAAAACAATGTACACTCTTAAAGCTGCAGCGAAAAATTGTAGCTAATTTCCTTGGTTACATATAAAATAATAAAATTATTTTTAAGAACATTAATTTTACTACTTTACAAAAATTCAATTAAAAAATAACCAGACAAATACATTGTGGAATAAACTATTTCATATATAAGCCTACACAACAGCCATGCCATGGATTCTATTTATGTTATTATATCTGTCAAAGCCAAAATCTCGACCAGAATAGCAGCCATCAAAACTGAGGATGGTTCCCTGGCTACCGATCCTGAAGTTATTGCAAATCATATGAACCATTATTTTACCAACGCTGCCAAAAACCTTGTAGACAAACTACCACCACAACCAAATATTTACAATGGAGTAGCTGTTAAAGAGTTCTATGCTGCAAAAGGAATCCAACCAGGCAGTTTCACCTTGAAACCCGTAGATCTTTCAGACATCAATAAAATCATTATGAGCCTCGACATCCACAAGAGTAGTGGGCCTGATTCTATTAGTCCAAGAATTATAAAGGATGGATGCCCAATTATTGAAAACTACTTAACTCATATTGTGAACTTATCAATAAAATCAGCCGTGTTCCCTGACCCATACAAGGTTGCCAAAGTTGCACCAGCATTTAAGAAAGGAATACTAACCCATGACACAAACTTCCGCCCCATATCATTATTAGTCATCATGTCAAAAGTTTTAGAAAAAACTGTGTTCGATCAACTTATGCCCTATTTAATATCTAACAACATACTAGATTTACTACAATCCGGCTTTCGACCTGGTCACTCGGTGCAAACCTGCTTAATGTATCTGGACAATATCATCCGCGATGCTATGGATTCTGGGAAAATAGTCGGGATGGTTGCCATTGACCTCCAAAAAGCGTTCGACACGGTCGACCACAAAATTCTGCTTCACAAGTTGAGGTGTATTGGCCTGGATGAACATAGCGTTAACTGGTTCCGATCATACCTATCTGGCAGATCCCAGTTTGTCCAGGTAGGAAACTCTCGTTCTAGAACTCTTGGAATTGACTGCGGTACTCCTCAAGGAGCCCTACTTGCTGTCCTCTTATTCCTGATCTATATGAACGATTTAGACCTTGCCTTGCCTCCTGTCAAATCCTTGTTGAAAACAGCATCCCAGACTAACGACGTCAATAATGCCAGCCCAGCCAAAACTGCCTGCCACGAATCCGCCACTGCACTGAAGTATGCTGACGATACCAACCTCATCAAAGCCGGAGACAACTGCGAAGAAATTTCTGCATGCCTTACTGAAACTCTGTCGCGCGTAGCTGATTGGGCAGTTGATAATCGCCTCAGTATACACCCTGGGAAATTCGAGGTCTTCCTTTTTGGAACGCACCAATGCATTGCATCAGCCGGAAGCCTCGAAGTCTACTACAAAAATAAACTACTCGAACCAACAGATACCATAAAGTACTTGGGATACGTGATGGATCCAACCTTATCCGGATCGGAGTCCGCACATAAAATTATACGCAGGGGAAACGCATGTCTCAAATTCCTTTATCGGAATTCGCAAGTCCTTGACAAACCCCTGCGTCGGTTGCTTTGCAACTCACTGATACAGCCGCTTATAGACTTTTCAGCCCCTTGCTGGTATCCGAGTGCTGCGAGTCGTCTACGTAATCAAGTCGATGCACTCCAACGCAAGTGCATCAGGTTCTGCCTGGGACTTGACTCTCGAGCGCATATTGGTGCTGCCCATTTTGTAGATATAAACTGGCTTCCAATTACCGAACGTACCCACCAGATAATATTAACCCACATGTTTAATATCCACGCAAAGACAGCCCCGGCTTATATGCGCGACATGGTTATCTTTACTGAACCTTCTCACCTCCTACGCAACGGAGCCGCACACGCTTTACTACCCCAGAAACACACGGTAGCAGCCACACAGTCGTTCTCCTACCTTGGCCCATATCTGTGGAATAAACTCCCCAATGCGATCAAAGAAATTAGGAGTGTGGAAAGTTTTAAGCATAAGTTAAAGGATCACTTTTTAGAACTTTTATCCACCAATGAATTGTCGTCATATAAGTAACTTAAAACTTTTTACCATCTATATTTTATATTTTATATCATTTGACTTTCCACATTAACTCAAACAAAAGATTGAAGATCCATTTTTAGAATTTTTATTTAATAGTAAATGTTTTATATTTTTGATTTATACATTATTTTAGAATTTTTATCCTGCACGAGAGCACGACCTTATACCTTTTATTCTAAACCCCAATCTACAGGACCCCTGTGGAAATGAGACTATGTCTCTCAGGGTAATCCTGGACAAACAAAGCTTACACTATGACGATTCAGAACTATTTACTCTACTCTGCCGTGCAATTACTGCTCTATACTGTATAAAATATATTATAATTTTTAATTATTTTTGCATTCCCAAATATGGTGCGTCACCTTAACCTTCTTAATTTTTCGGTATATTTCTGAATTTATCACCTCTTTTTTTTTTAACTTTTATACACTTGCCTAACCGAAACACGTTTTTAGCCTGACAGAATTATATAATTGTTTAATTTGAACTACAAACCGAAATAAAATAATTGTATCTAATTTAATTTATGTACGTAATTTGCACTCTGCCTTACCATACAGTATATAATTTTCTTAATGGTTGTGTTTATATCTACTTATATGTCGGTATGTCTATACTTTACTTCGTTTGTCAAATAAATAATTCCAATTCCAATTCCTACCTGAGAGCAACACAACATTTATAGTAGAGTCAATAGTGGATTTAAAGAATGCTGTCTGGGCTGGAATAGCAATACTGGTTGCCTATTACAGTTGCTCTCTTGTTAGTCTACAACCACAACTCCCAGCCAGCTAGCTCCACACCAGCAGAGACTTGACCAAATCATTCCCAGCAACTGGCTCCCTTACATACACATCCTTCCATCTATGTGGGGCGAGCCACGAAGTGAGTGAGCCTTAGCGTAGTGGTACCATTAATCAACCTGTGGGGCGAGCCACGAAGTGAGTGAGCCTTAGCGTAGTGGTACCATTAATCAACCTGTCGTTCTGTCGCGTTCAATTTTAAACGTTAATAACTCGGCCAATCTTTGATGAAATCTATCCAAACTTGGTACACATGTTGTTTGGCAAAAGTTTAGAAATTTTCCAAGTAGAATTTCCGTGTGGCCTTCGAGAAGCTAAGATAATAGCAGTTAATTAGTTAATTAAGTTATTACTGTAAAAACACCATTTTCAACCTGCCTTTTAAAGGAAATTAATTGTTTTACAGTATAAGATTTAAATAATTATACTTAAAAATTATACAGATGTAATCCACATACGCCATTCTATTATAGTTTTTAATTAGTTC
>JAUCBJ010000635.1:0-34492 GCA_032718475.1 Nemertoderma westbladi | reverse complement strand
TCCCATATAGGGTGTTTGTGTCCCAAATGGCGTGTGACTTTCTCAAAGTGATTTTACATAGTTTATAAAGAAAAAATATTTTTTTTATTATTCCATTATATTTATAAACTATGTAAAATCATTTTGAGAAAGTCATATGCTATTTGGGACACAAAAACAACCTATTTGGGACAAATTTAAATTAAAGCTATGATACTGAATTATATTTTCTTTTGAGTATTCCATTATATTTATAAACTATGTAAAATCATTTTGAGAAAGTCACACGCTATTTGGGACACAAACACCCTATATGGGACACAAACACCCTATATGGGACATAAACAACCTATTTGGGACAAATTTAAATTAAAGCTATGATAGTGAATTCTATATTCTTTTGAGTATTCCATTACATTTATAAAATATTTGAAATCATTATACGCAATTCACACCCTATACGGGACACAAACACCCTATATGGGACAAAAGCAACCTATTTGGGACAAATTGAAATTAAAGCTATGGTATTAAATTATATATTCTTTTGAGTATTCCATGAGATTTAGAAACTATTTAAAATCATTTGGAGAAAGTGACACGCTATTTGGGACACAAACACCCTATATGGGACACAAACACCCTATATGGGACACAAACATACCGGTATTTGGGACAAATTTAAATGAAAGCTATGATAGTGAATTCTATATTCGTTTGGGTATTCCATTACATTTCGAAACTATTTGAAATCATTATAAGCACTTCACACCCTATACCGGACACAAACACCCTATATGGGACATAAACAACCTATTTGGGACAAATTTAAATTAAAGCTATGATAGTGGATTCTATTTTCTTTTGAGTATTTCCATTATATTTATAAACTACGTAAAATCATTTTGAGAAAGTCATACGCTATTTGGGACACAAACACCCTATATGGGACACAAACACCCTATATGGGACACAAACACCCTATATGGGACACAAACAACCTATTTGGGACAAATTTAAATGAAAGCTATGATAGTGAATTCTATATTCTTTTGGGTATTCCATTACATTTCGAAACTATTCGAAATCCTTATAAGCACTTCACACCCTATACGGGACACAAACACCCTATATGGGACACAAACAACCTATTTGAGTCAAATTTAAGACTTATTAAGGACTATTTGGGATGAAGTTGAGTCTGGGGGAGGAGGTTGCGATGCGATATCACTAATTTGATTGTCATTTAATTATTATTATACGAATGTATTTAGATTTATTATATGTGAATAAATTGCACCACATGAATAAATTGCACAATGAATAAATTTGCACAACATGAATAAATTGCACAATATGAATAAATTGCACAACATGAAATGAAATAACGTGACTATGGTGACACTATAGCCTATAATGCATCACAGTCTTACAGGCCATTTGCAAGGCGCCCACAGTATATCTTTAACCATAACTAGGGAACATGTATTCCAAATGCCCTTATTTAGAATGGGAATTTCCACTGTACATATACCTCAACCAGCTCTTGTCCCAAATACGTTGCTCTGTCCAGTATAGGTTGTTATAATGAGCCCCGGATTCGTAGCTGACACTTGGATTATATATCAGTGGAATTTTCCATTAACCTTTACATTATATAGCCAATAAGCGAGATGCCTAACTTTAGGAATGTTGGTATTGGTCCGATGACGAGGAGTTGACTCATATGATTATTTGATTGGATGCCCCTATATTGGACAGGTTGGAAATCATTACACAACGTATTTGGGACAGGTAGGAATAATAGAAAGCCCCATAGAAGTGAAGGGAAACACCCTATTCTGGACAATGATGTAGACACTACTCAGCCTGTCAGCAGTAGGGTGTAGCAGTAGGCTTTGCTGCTTAGTGCTTATAGAGCTTGGAGAGAATGAGTGACCAGTGTAACCTGTGACATGACATGTATGCAGGGTAGGCTTAACCTTACAGCACAGTAACTTACAGTCAATAACTTTAATGATTGTTAACTCCGTTAGTGATTGGTGAGAAAAATGCAGAAGACTAGAGAAATTTGCTATCCTTACAGACTTACTGTTGGTAAGAAGAACAGTAGACCAAATCCTCACTGTTGCGAGATTCAAGCTCACACAGCTGCACAGTCACAGACTCAGGAAGACCTACTATATCTTGTGGATGTTGAATCAATTCCAGAATTTGGAAGTTTACATATTCTGGCATTCATCTGTTCTGTTCATCATTCATATCACACATCTTCGGAAAAAAAATATGTTTTCTGGTTGTTGATGTCCTCTTTAAAACTTTGTATATCAAATGAAGCCAAGCCATTCCTCTCCTGATAGCCTGAAGACTTATGTAATATTCGCCTGCCCTAGCTCTATCTGTCAATTGAAATACTGTACCATCAGTTTGGACTTGGAGCCCAGACAAATGTTGCTGCAAAGGTTGACAGGTTGATGTGGTTTATACAATATATGTGGACTTGATTCTTCTGTTAGTTATTCTATATGACTGGCAACTGGAGACTCTAAAGTTGGAACCACCACCTACTGCAGTATACAATAATACATCAATTAAAGTTCAATTTGATAATGTGCTTTAAACTTATATGTAAAGAACTAAACCTGATCCCCCATTACAACAATGTGCAACATAATATCCCAACCAGACATCCAATGCAATCATGACCTGGCCATATATATAAAGTTATGAAGCAAAGGCCAAATTGACCTTATAAATTGACCTTATGAGGAACCCGAATCATTTATAACTTGGGCAAGTATAACCTTTTTCACCAACCTATTCTCGAGGCTTTATCTCATTTCTGGAGTAAACCTTGCAGGCACTAAAGTTGCATTGCAATAGTCGATAGTGTGTAGGGATGGATTTTGCTTTTTATTCCAAAATTTTAACATTACGAAATGATTGTACATATACATTTCGATCAAAAATTTTGATAACACTTTCAATGAAATTTTAGAAATTCCACCAAAAATATTTTGGCACTTGTGTCAAATCAAATAGGTGACCCTCCTAATCTGCTAATCCTGAAATCACCAGCTAATGCTGAAATTTAGTGCAGGTGATATCAATATTCCTAACTCTTGTTTATTGTTTTTTGGTTACTTTCAACTCACCTCTGTAACCTGCTCCTTTGCTAACCCTGTAACCGGACACTGTGAAAGTGACTTTAGTTTTGGTGATTTCAGGATTAGCAGAATAGGAGCTAGGAGGGTCTCCTACAGCCCTATTTGACACAAGTGCCAATGTTTTATTTTACTTTTTTTACCGGGAGAAAAAGTAAAATCAATGCAAAATTATGGCTCTATGGTGCATTATCAGATTATTACAGTATTATGTGGCAATATTATTCAATATTATTGCAGCAGGTTGCTGTGTTGCCGACTTTGCAAAAGCTGTGCCCAACAAAAAGTTACAATATTCAGATATTATTTGGAGAACTTTTTCCCTACTAATGGGGAAAAAAAGTAGGCCTACTACTTTTTCTCCCGATTTTAGGGCATATTCAAGCAAAAAAGTAACAATATAAAAATATAAGTTCTTTAAGCTTTGTACTTCGTTTTATATGTCTACCATCTGATCAGCCACCCCACTGCACCCCTACCAGTAGCCTTTTTAAGTACCGGTACCGGTATAAGCCTTTTTAAACTATTACTGAATATGTTTTAAATATTATATTTCACAACACTCAGACACTACCCTAGGCCTACATCAGTTTATTTTTTTACCTTTGCAATACAGTAACAAGCTAACAACTACTGAACTAGGGCAACTATGACTTCTGTCTGTATCTGACTATGCTGCTATAAAATTCAAATTTGGGGTATAACTCAAATTTAGAGAATTAACCTAACCTTGTATTAAATTTGAGGTAATTCCAAAATTGGGTCTATAATTTGAAATTTGAGGTATTCTCAAATTTGATGATCTCCCTGACTGCTATATAAGGAATTTAATTTATTTAATTTATTTAATTTAATATATGAGAAATGAGAAATATTTAATTTATTTAAGGAGTATGCATATTTTGGAATGAAATTGTATACCTAAATAAGAAACCCATGTCAAAAAGTTCTTATTTAAGGACTTTTAGTATTTATGTGTACAATTTCGATGTCTTAAATAAGGTAAATTTAAAAAATCCCTCTTATTTATGAACTGGTCGTATTTTTGATGCAATTTTAAAACGCTTGTAGAAAAAAAACCGGACGGTGAAATGTTTTCTGGTTTTTTGCATTATGTTCAAGAAAGAACCAACTTTTATATTGTGAAATAAAATTATGCGGTATTTTTTACTGAAACAAGTTCTTGCATATTATGTCGAAAAAATATCCAAAAAAGGCCCAAAAACCCCTAAATAAGAGCCATTTTCCTTAAATAAGAACCCACTTTTGGAGCTTATTTAAGGGTATGTTCCCTACTGAACTGTATAACCAATGCCAGAATGCATTCTGGCATTGGCAGATTGGACAGTTGGAGGCTTTATCAGTTTATTACCTACCGTAGTCAGGTAGTTCTGTAGTTGGAATGCTTATCGGATTCGCGCTGTACTGCCGTACTGCCGTACAACAGTACAATTCCTAAGTGCCTAACTCTGTTCAGCTGTTAGGCCTACTGCAGTAGGCCTACTGTACTCCTGGCTGCCTGGTGTCTGGGTGTAGGTGTACTGCTGTATTACAATAATATAATTGATAATACAGTAATAAGATACTACAGTACTACCAACTGACCAAGCAGCCAAGACCAACTGCCAACCATCGGCTGATCGGTACACCACGTTTGCACGCCGGCACTGGCAGACTGCTTAAATACCAAATACAGCACAGGCAGACAGGCACAGGGGCCCACCCTCCTCTGCTCCTACTGTCCTGAATGCAGCATATTCCGCTACCGGCTGACCAGACCGGTAGCGGTACGGTAATCAGGAATTACGGAATTAATGATATTCAGAATATTGTCTTGTCCTGTTCAGCTGTCAGGCTGTTGTCCTACAGTCAGACAGTCCTACCTCTGACCTCAGTAGGCCTACCTCACCCTTCGCTACCTGACTCTGCTTCCTTAAAGTAGGCCTATGCCGGTCAGGCAATTGCTGGTATGGTACCAATCGACAAGGGCTGACGACGGGCACACGGCTATGCAAAGAGCTACCGGTAACCAGGTAACTGCCTTGAGCCTTGGACATACTGCTGTACTGTCATAGTACTGTAGTAACGAATAGTATAATAATGCCATGCAACCTTGAGCTTGACCAGTATCAGAGCCAGAGCAAGCCTATCAGGAAGATACAAAGTACGGTACCGGCAGTGAGGCAGACCGGCCTGCCGGGTACTGGCATCTATCCAATCCCAAACTGCCAAAGACTATTATTACAGTATTATCGACCTACTTCAGTACCCGGTACTTAGAACTGTAAAATATACTTTCAATATAGCCTAGAACAACAGTAGCATAAAATAATCAAACATTGCGGAACGATAAGCCTGTTCTCTCATTATACAGTTATACCATAGATAGCAAGGCTTTCTTTACTAAGTTTTACTTTGTAAAGAACGTGTTGTACCATAGCCATGGCACGATGCAGGAATTATGACAGCTCATCAGAGTCATCAACACCTGATGTTAAAACCTGATTAATTGTAGTAAGTAACGCCACTGGTATAAAATTATACGGTACTGTAATATAAGTATTATATTAATATAAAGTCTATATTATTCCGTTTTCATTGTTTCTATTCAGGAACACGAAGATGGAGGCCTTCCGACTGCTGTCGGTGGAATATTTCGTAATATGCCGCAGGCGTTGGTAACGCCTATCGTCGTGGGAACCCGTGCTGTGAATAAAATAGTCGGCGGTGCCCGAAATCAAATAGCCCCCAGTAAACAGGTAAGCTGATACGATACAGCCCTTACAGTTACACCTTAAGTGAGTATTTTGTACGCCCAATAGCAGGTATTCAATCACCTTTCGGTCGAAACTCCATTTGAAGAACTTGTATTTTTAGCGCTTATTTCTATCTTATATATATATATATCCTTTACAGAACAGGATTCTAATTCGTTAATTCAGTAATTGTTTGGTTATATTCAGCCCTTCGTTAACCGTTTAACGCCCATTGCACCTTAAATGGAACATGGTATTTAGAGAGACATGGGTGGCTGCTGCTTGGAAAAAAACGATATTTTTTTTTTGATATGAGTAAATTACATGTTTCCTCACATAATGACACCTTACTTGACCAAATTTTATCAATTTCAAAACTGGAAATTGCCTGTTGAAAAGTCCCATTTTTGAAAAATTTAGGTGTCTTTTTGAATCTTAAAATTATGAGATGTGGGGTGGTCAAAATTTTTCGAAAATTAGCTTTCCTGTTGGCCTGAATGATGCTATGTTAATCATTTTTATCAGTTTTAGCTTTCAAATTTTTATTTAACAATGTTTAATACAGCAGCAAAGTGAAATGTTCCATTTAAGGTGCGTTGGGACTTCAAACACATTTTTTTTTTACATTTTTTTGAAACTTGCTTCATATACTAACAGTTATATTTACTGTACAATTATGTTGCTATTATGCATCATTTTACCTCGTTTAGCTGTCATACAGTCCACATTCTAGACCTGACTCGACCTGACTGCATTTTCTTGATCTGATTTTGATCAACTTTGAAAAAATGTCTACAAGTTGTCCAAATGACCAGTGGAAATGTGAAGAACATAACTCGATTGTCGAGTGTACTGTACAGTACATTGCATGCATACAGTCGGGGTCTCAAATTGCATCTGTTCTTTGAGATTTTCTCAAAGAACTAAAAGTGTCTCAAATTTCTAAAAGTGGTCCAAGAAAATGACAAAGTGTCCTCAAAGATTTCAAAGTAGTACTTTGTCAGTCATTTCATACAGTCCTGCCTGAAGCTGGCTATGGTATGGGGTATATTGACTTTGACTATAGGGTAAAATATAAGAAAGAAAAACCTCTATGAAACAATAAAGATGCCTCCAAAAAATACTGCAGTAATAAATATTTGTTACTGAAAGTAAGAATTAAACTTACTGCAGTAATAAAAAATTGTCTTTTTCTGCAGTAATAAAAAATAATTCACAACAAATAATTTGTTACTGCAGTATAAATTTTTATTCAATTATTTATTAATTTATTAATATTGATTATTATTGCAGTAATAAATATTTGTTACTGCAGTAATAAATATTTGTTACTGCAGTAATAAATATTT
This sequence comes from Nemertoderma westbladi, assembly GCA_032718475.1. Taxonomy (NCBI): domain Eukaryota; kingdom Metazoa; phylum Xenacoelomorpha; order Nemertodermatida; family Nemertodermatidae; genus Nemertoderma; species Nemertoderma westbladi. The sequence continues at coordinate 27,244 of JAUCBJ010000635.1, read as the reverse complement.
ATTACTGCAGTAATAAATATTTATTACTGCAGTAATAAATATTTGTTACTGCAGTAATTGTTATATTATCTTACTGCAGTAACTATTATTTAATACAGCAGTATTTTTTGTAGGTATTTTTATTGTTTCATAGAGGATTTTATTAATTTATATTTGGACTCTTTAGAGACGCCATAATTGCGGGCTATCGGAATGTGTTGGTATTTGTGTCATAGACAGTTTGTCTGTTGCCCTATCTATATTAATGTATAGTGCTAAAACTGTACTGTTTAAATTTGTTTAGCCCACGTGAACGTTGAAAACCTTTACCACCAATGCATTTCAATGGTCAACCAGCCATACTTTGCCGCACTGTAAATTGTGTTATACAAAGTAAAGAATAACGATAGAGGCAGGAATAAAGATAAATGATTCAAGCGCACTAATTGGCTGTTCCCATAGATGTTTTAGGCATTGTTGGTGCGCAATGCATATGGTCAGAGCGACCGCCCAGTCTGCCAAAATCTATTATATAATCAAATGGTACCACAAGCCAAGCAAAGCATGTGACAGTTCTTTCTGACGGATCTAGGACACTTCCCCCCCGGCCCCCCCCCGGACACTTCCCCCCCCCCCCCCCCGGACACTTCCCCCCGCCCAAGTAGGACACTTCCCCCCCGGACACTTCCCCCCGGACACTTCCCCCCCAGTTAAGGTGTTAAAATTAATCTGGGTGCATCAAAGCAATAAACAAAAGTTAAAGATGGTTACAGGACAAGTTGTATCTAGGCAAGTTTTTTCAAAATTATAAAAGAAACATTTTTATAGTCAAATTTTGTTTGTTTTTCTTTTAATTCCTTTAATTCTTTTAATTTCTTTTAATTGGGGGCTGCCGTCCCCAAACCCCCGCTTCTTTTCTTGGGGGCTGCCGCCCCCAAACCCCCGCTTCTTTTGTTGGGGGCTACCGCCCCCAAACTCCCGCTTCTTTTCTTGGGGGTTATCGCCCCCAGACCCCGGCATTTCCCTGAGTGCACGTGGTGAAAGACTTAAGGCCACTTTGAAATAATTAATTCATGTTTGTATCATCAGATAATAAATTGACTAAGCCTAAAGTAGGAGCTGTATTGAATGTTAACCAATTTAATATATTAATTACTACAATATTTATAATTCAACAAAATTCTATTAAAAATATTGCAATTAACCAGGAAATTGAATATGTAGTGTGTATAATATCTATATAGTATGTATAGTAGTAATATATATATCAATATGTAATGCTGAACACAGAATACAGGTCGACGCATGTCGATTTTACCCTGGAGAGGTATAGTTTTGATTGCAACAATAATATTCATCCCCATCTGCTACAATTTGAAGAAGACTATTACATAATAATACCTATAATTAAAACAATTAATTATTAGAATTATATAGCTAATAAAAACAGTATATCATTCCGGGGATGGAATTTATAGGTCATCTAATATAATTAATTGTTTAAAGATTAGCAAACAATACGATGTAATTGCATTGATAAAACCCATAAATAAAACTTGGATATAAAATGTAAAATCGGGATGCAAAAGATCACTTTCTGAGCTACGAAAGGAAAATTGGATACAACTTATCTGGATACAAGCGGTCCGTTTACCTTACAAAATGAAAAATACGAATGTGCGAAGTTAAGAACAGTCGGGGGGGAAGTGTCTGGGGGGTAAGTGTCCGGGGGGGAAGTGTCCTACTTGAGCGGGGGGGAACTGTCCGGGGGGGGGGGAAGTGTCCGAACCCCTTTCTGACTCTGCACCTGTTTGTTTGAAGGTCGCCGTCCGTGGGTCGCTACTCACTAGCTGTGATTGATAGTTTAAACTGGGTGCCGCTTTGCCAGAAGGCGGTACACATCAATTGAATATGAGACAACATTTAAAATATGCTCAAATATAAACGCCAGCGGCAGGGGATATTTTAATATCTCTATTAAGCTAAAACAACACAAGATTGTAGCCGTTCTATCCTACTTGAAAGTCGAAAGCCTTTCTTAGTTATTAAGAAGGAATTCTCGAGCTCTCGTCAACATAGTTATCATATTAAATAAACAGTTAAGTTAGTACGGTTTGACCTGAGGTGACTAATGAAATGAATAACAAATGTTATTACAAGCTTTCTCCCAACAGGGCTTCTTTAGGTCATTATAATGAAACTGCGTATACACAGAGATACTACAGTGCAGTTTCTCTTATATTAATTGTTAATCTGATATTGTATTATGTTATTAAAATAATCAATCTTAATCTTGTCAAGCATTACTCTTGTTTCACTAATTATGTTTCATGTATTATTTGAATGAATGTTTTTTAGAAAGACTGCCTGAAAGGGTGCCGTAAATTCAATTTGTACTTGCGACCGAAAACCCATCCCGTAATGACCTCAGGAACCTCAATTTGATAAATTAATGGGAATATAGCTTCTATGCAACAACTGGCCAGCACACAAGTATCACTTTGTTGCCCGCATAATATTGTTCCCCGAGCATGCCTCTGCCTCTCAGTTAACTTACCACGAGCTGTCAATCAGGAATACCTCGGAGTTTATTTTCTCAAAGAATTAAAAGTGCCGCAAACTACCCCAAAGTGACATTTCTCAAAGAATTCAAAGTGCCTAAAAGCAGGAAATCACTTTGAGATTCCTAACTAAAAGTGTCTACAAGATTTCAAAGCGGCCGTTGGGAGTAATGTAATGACTTTTAGACACTTTTAGAAAAACTTTGAGAAAATCCCAAAGAACAGATGCACTTTGAGACCCAGACTGTAGGTCTATACTGTAGGTACAGCCAAGGACAAGGTACAGCAGAACACAGTGTAGATCAGTATATTTTTTTGAGCTAGTTTGTATTACTATTTTTTTTTCAATGTAACAATATTTTTTATTAATTTATAAGATTATATATATAAGAAAGGACATACGAAGAGACATCAGAAACGAATGGTGTGAACACGACCCCGGAGGTGTGACACTCCTCAGCGTGGGCCATGATCTTACGCTCCCGGCCTCAGTAAGGGCATGTCCAGGTTTGCTGGGTGGTGGAGACAGGAAGAGCGGAGGTTGATGTCCTCTTGGGCTCCTCTGCAGATGTGGACAGGGAGGTTAGGGCAGGATCTAGGTGTGGGTTGGCTGGTTGGTGGCCAAGGATGAGGGAAACAAGGGGTCCAGCCTGGCAAACGGAGTCTACATATGCAGCTGGTGCATGGTTAGTTGCCTTGCGCAGGCCTAGACCTCCCATAGCGGTTGGAAGGCATGCCTTGTTGTATGACCAGTCGGAGAGCGAACCTCCGACCAGGTCAGACAAGGAGTCACGCATGATGAGGTCGAAATCCAAGGAATACTGCACTACCAGAGATGGAGGGCAACAGCGCAGGGCAAAGACGACCTTGGGGCAAGCAAGAGCGGAGGAGGGCAGTTTCTATCTGTGAGTCCTGCAGTTCTGGTAGGCATGCAATTATGGCACGGTCCTTTATTGATCCGCCCCATAACAGTATAAGGATCAGCATCAGTATATCGGAACAGCAGTACTTTTGTGCACAATGTACTTCTTGATACAATAGCCAATCAATAACTTGATAGGCCTAGTCTATGTAGTATGTGTACATTGCACGTGTAGGTCCACTCTAGTCTATGTAGTATGTGTACATTGCACGTGTAGGTCCACTCTAGAGGTAAGGCATTACGCATTATATACTATACCTATAGGCCTAGAAACGGAACTCGATAAACCGAAAGTGATCTACTATACTAAATAAACCGAAAGATAAATCTGACATAACATCCCGGTATACATCATCTGATAAACGGCTACCGGAACCTATCTTAACAACAGTAACTTTTTTCCAGTTAGTTTATATCAGTAAGTAAATCAGTGTTACACCTGCTTATCCATACTGTAGCTGAATAGCCTAACTAACTGCAGTAGCTTCTGAACAATCAATGGGGTCCTATATAATTTATGTAAGAACTTATAAAGTTTGTGTTATAAAGTATAGAAAAGGTGGAGAATGCCTTTCCAAAAAATTTAGAAAAAAATATGTGCTCTAATGCCCAACGCACCTTAAATGGAACATAGCTGTAACTTCTGAACAAACACTTTTTTTGCAAAAGTGTAAAAGTAAAGTTTTTTTATTGGGCCATTTTGAGTTAGTTTCCAAAATATAAAACATTTTTGACATGGGGAAATAGGGGTGGGCGTTAAACGGTTAACCTCCCATAATTTAATCTCGAAATAATTAATTTTATTCTTAAATTGTTAATTTTTCGATCGAATATACCCCAAAATCGGGAGAAAATGTTTCACTTTTTTTCCCTAGGGATAAAAAGTAACCCATAGGATTACATTGATTTTACTTTTTTCCCGGCGAAAAAAGAAATTAAAATATTTTTGGTGGAATTTCTTGAATTTAATTACATCTATTTAAAGAGCATCGACGTAGAAGAGGTTTGCAAGTAATTTGAGCAAATTCATTCACACACTCAAAAGTTATTGCAACTTTAGTGTCTGTGCGGCCTGCGGCGTACACCAAAACGGAATCAATATCCTATATTGGTTTAGGTAGTTAAGCGGCTCTCTAGTTACGTAATAAATATTCGAGAACACTAAATTACAGTATTGTAACATTGAGTAAGGCAAAGTATAGTAAAATACTGCAGTTCATTTTATTTTGTAACATTACTGTACTGTAGTAAATCGCTATTATGTATACCGGTAATGTAATTAAATTATTAATATTATTATTATAGTTTTATTTTTATATTATTATTATTATTATTAATTAGTATATCGCTATGTTTTATTAAAGAATTTAGCACCAAAAAAGTACCAATTTAAGAATAATTAATTTATTAATCATTTAAGCTCGAAGACTTTATATTATAGTACTACTATATGAAACTTATGTATAAACTTATACATTTGTCACAATAATTTGGTTTTATTTTCAGCTTGATATGGCTGAAAAGTGGAAATAACATCGAGCGTATCTGTAAAAAGGATTACTAAATGAATAACGACGGCACCACGCCTTAATAACTCCGGTATTGTGAGTAACGCCCATCAATCTTACGATGATAATGCAAACTCTTTGGTTCTGATTTTGGATACAATCGCGATCAACAGGAATCGTTTATATCAGGTCAGCGATGTGCTGAATGTTTTTCATTGTAAATATTATGTTCTATGGAATTTGAACGAGAGTAAAAGGAAATGAAGTGGTTCTATTTTTCCAGTATTTATTAACTGGTTTTAGTGATTTGGTGTGCAGTCGTAGTTTGAGATTGTGTGGGAGACAAGGTGCTTCATTGTAGTTTATTGTTCGTTAGCGATTTTTCCTGTCAGAGGTGGTCGTTTTTTCTCTCGCGACGAATGAGGTTTTCGCCTTTAACATTTTTTTCCTAAGCGGGGAATAAATAGCCTTTTATTTTATCTCAAAATTGCAGCTGATTCTGTCGACATTCTTGTTACACTCACTTGATAGTAGAGGTACCGGTACCGCGCTGCTGTAATGTTTATTTCTAAGTACAATTTATTGAGCTTATTATTTTACCCCGAGGGTTCACCGCACTGGAACAGTGGAATAGCGAAATGGTTGCTTAGGAAACTAAAAGTAATATTGTCATAGTAAACGGTATAGTTTTACAACTCAACTCCAATTTATATTATATTTATGATATCCAAAAGTGATAAGTAGGGAGAACATTTTCCAAAAATTTCAAAAAAATATAGTTTTTGCGTTTTAACGTCTTACCTTGTTATTTTGTTAAAATCTAAAATTACCAATAAAGTTTATTCGCTATTATCCGAGTATTTCCCTCAACTCCCAGATGCATCTGCCTAAAATGTCGCTTTTGAGGGCTTTCTGAAATTTCGACTCTCTAATACTAAAAAAGTATAACATAAACACCCATTTCAACTATTTTTTTACGAAATTCGGCAGCAGAGCAAAAAAAGTGCAGTTTCTATATTTGCTGACAGGCTACATCACCCAAGTGTTATTCCTCGATAGGTTTCCAATATTGTCTTTATGTAATTGTGAAATTTTAGTAGTTTTATTTTTTAGGTGCTTATTCGATATAAGTGTGGGCGCTGATTTATTATCACAGCGTTTGGAACTGACCGAATTCGTTGACCAGTTATTTTTGGTGCCGGTACAATTTACCTACAACGTACAGAGCAATGTAACGGTTGTAGAAGAGTACCATTACATGGTGCATTATAATTTCTTTCGCTATAATAGTGTACACCATGTCCTGCAATAAAGTGTCTATAATTCCGGTACCTGGACCGGTGCCTTAATTTTTTTGTTTACTGTTTGTTTATGAAATTGCATGAAATTATAAATAAGATAGTTTACATCCCGCCCTTTTCCTGTATAATTGATAAATTGTTATATTTGCTTTCAGATTTTTTTCCTACATGCGATAATCGCACTGCAGTTATTCCTCTTCTTTACTCTGATTTTAGTCACGGGGTTGTGAGCGGGAGTGGCGAAAAACATATCTAGATCAGTTGATCTTATGTTTATTCATTATAGTGAATATTTGTTAATTAAATAGCCTCGCTCAGATGTAATTAAATGTAGCCCATATATTACAGTTATATTGCCGAATTTGAATCCTCACCTTACCAATAAATAGTACCACTACATGCAACTGGTGCACTATCCTATCCATCGAAAACTCTGATCTATAGTGTTAGTGTACCCTTTTTTGGAATTTCGTCTCATTAATAGTCTATTCTTCACAAAATATTAGGGGGGGGGGGGGGGGGGTGGTAGGTAACTTAAGGACACTATATTCCAAGACATGGTGTATATAGAGGATATTATATAGTATATCAGTCAACCCAAAACTGTCTTCCTTATTGCCAAACTAAATAGAACTGTCCCCATTTATTACGGAATAATTTAACCTGTTATATTTACTTTGTATATATTTATGCTGTTAATAATTTGCTAATTTATATTTAATTACCATTTAGATGCAGTAAATTTATTTATCATCATATGTACATGGATTTTGATTCCGATATATGAAAATATATATATAAATTTTATATTAAACGTTAGTTTATTATTATTAATTTCCGATTCAGCGTTTTTGTAAGCGTTCTCAATTCGAATTTGCTACCGAACAAAGGGTAATCTACAGAACCAGGTTGCAACTTACACTCAATGAATTCAGTACTTTCAGTTTCCTTTTTAAGGGGAGAGGGGGGGGGGGGGAGTGGGGTACCCCCTCGAATAAAATTTTCACATTTTTGTTTTTTTTATTTCATCTGATGCAAAATTTGATGTGGATTTCAAATCTTAAAATGGCTTAGCGAGATATTTTTTATACAGCCTAGATTCCACAAAACATTAAAACTGACATCGGAAATGAAATCACCGATTCCGAAAAACCCCCATAATTATATTTTTAGTAAGGTGGTGTGCATCCTTAGTGCCAAAAGTTACTAACCGATTGATAGACCCTAGACAGACAGTATTGAGCGAGAATGGTCAAACTGTAAAGGAAATTATCTCGGAAATACTACAACTCCTTCATTTTTCACCCTAATTCGATAATTCATGGCTCGTTTGAAAGATTTTTTTAGAAGATCTTGAAGAACTCTCTGGGCAGCTCCCTTTTTTTAAAAAGTTGTCTTCAATCATTATTGCGAATTTTAATGAATTGAATTATAAATTGGTGCAGTAATTAAAAAAATCTGAGAAAACTGGAGAGTTTTTGTAATGTCGAAGGTGCTGACTGCTGAATCCAAAAAGTAAGTTTCAAAAGATTTCGATAAATATCAAGGAACTAACTATTCGTGTTTTTTAGCTAAATATTTAATTCCAATACACGCCGCTTGAGTGAAACAAAAAAAAAGTTGTCAAATATCAGAAGAAGGTTTCAGCTACCTACAGAATGTAGGTTGCCTGCCCTCCAGTTATTAGCTAACATATAAACACAAATATCTTGTAAATACAAAATTTTGTTTTTCCAGAGGCGAGCCAACATAATAGATTCCAGGTTATATATTTTATAACGCAATGACTACTCCTACGTGCACAATGAAGTCTCCATTCCGGCACTAAACTTAATCATGTATTAAACTTAGGCCCTTAATAATGAAGTACAGTATTTTATAATGTATATGGAATTGCCTTGTAACATGTGTGTGTGTACACCCACCCCCCTTTTGGAATTTTTTACTGTTATGGGCTGTTTACATTACTTATTGTTGTAGAAAATATATCCGCTTTAAGATTCTAGAACAAAAATGTTTACTTAAGAAATTTATGTAGGGCCTCCGTATATCTTTATAATTAGTTTAATAATCAAGTGTAGAAAAGGAGCTTATTTTAAAAGCAGATTAAAAGCTATTTAACTCGGCGAAGTCAAACATACTTAAACACCTAATATTGCAAAAATAATTATTCAATATTTGCAAGAAAATTGAAATAGATTATTATTTATTTGTATGGAATTAATTTCGCACTACCAAATCGCCAGGGCGACATATTATTTTCTAACTTTATATCGCAGTGCGACATTGTTTCTCAGTATGTCCCTACGCCATACATTTTACTATGTATTTCCAGTATGTCACCAGTATTAGGTTGTTCTAGAAAGTTTAAGTGCATACCTACAAATAATAATTCCCCACAAATAAATAACATTGGATTCGCCATTGTTCATAATTAAGAATTAGCACATTAAAGCTTTTACGACCCTCGTTCTATTAAACAAAATCACTCCTGCCGTAACGCTATTATGTGCTATTTTATGCAATGACGATACAATGACGTATAGTTAAATATTAATAGTTTTCCATAAAACATACCTAGGTTGGCAATTTAACGTGCAGGCACACAAAATGATAATTTTAGCTTGAGATATTTGAGGACATTTGAAAGGCCCATACTATTATACATATATTAGTACCCATGTATTTGCATTTGCGGTGTTTTATTCTATTTAATAAAATAAAAATACACAATATTCTACACCATTTTGTTTATGTATGAATAGCTACATAATTGTGTAATAATTATTGAACTTCCATATCTCAGCTACTTCTTGACGAAATTCAGATTTTGTTACAGATTTATAAAGATGTCAACCTTGTATTTCCAACAAACTACTGTAAGATTTAATAATAATCGGTACAACTGGTGAAATAGCGACTGAGAAACTTTTTAAAAGCCTGTGGCTGTAGTTAAACGATGATTGTTCGCAAAAGTTAGAAGTCAGGATGTCCAACTAACTAAATCTCTACCTATTTCAAATTTCTTACCATCTCCTGAGGATTTGTAATGGGAAAATTAGGGTAGGGGGGGGGGGGATATTACGGAAATTCAGCTAAAGAAAATACGAACCATCTGAATACAGAGGGTTCCACTGTATTACAACGGGTGTAGTATATGTTGAATATTTGGATGTGATTGGTCTATAATGTTATCTTATTGAAATATTTTCATTGTTTATTTATTATTATTATTATTATTAATTATTTGCTTCATTTTTATGAAGAGTGTTTTTCTCCTCTTGAAGTTTCTCTCTAATGCCTTTCAGCCAAACGTCGTCTTGTATTTCTTGTAATGACGGTCTCTTTTCCGGTACAGGATGCAGAATTTGCTTAATAAGGTTCTTCACTTCTGTAGACAACTGGACCTTACTGGAGAAACGGAGTTGATGATCTCTCTGCATTTTTACCATATGCTGTAGTTTGGTGTCGTCGTAAGGCATGGACCCATTCACCATTATGTAGAGAATTATCCCGCACGACCAAACGTCGTAATACACCGGCGAATATTTCGTCCCTGAAAGCACCTCCGGTGCCGCATACGCCGCAGAACCGCAAAATGTTTCGGATAATTCTTTCTTGCCGAATTCTCTTCCAAACCCAAAGTCAGTAAGTTTTACTTTATAACTTCCTCCATTATTAATTACTTCATTGTTATTATTGCCTTTCTTTTTATTATTTCCACCGTTATTAATATTTCCTTCAACTTTATTGTCCTCCACTCTTTCAGTATGCAACAGAACGTTTTCGCATTTGAGATCTCGGTGGCATATGCCTTGGCCATGGATGTATTTTATCGCATCTGTAAGCTGCATGAAGAACTTGCCAGCTACTTCTTCAACTATGTTCTGTCGAAGTTTGATATACTCTAGTAAATCTCCGCGACTCGCTAATTCCAGGACTATGACAACTTTGTTGTTGATATAAAGTATATCGTACATATGTATAATATTTTCATGTTTTATTTTCTGTAGGCAGGTCAATTCTCTAGGTAAGAATTTAGAGAGGAATTTCTCCGGTGCATCTGATTTGTCGATTATTTTTAGTGCTACATTTTTATTTATATCAAGTTTCTTTGCCTTTTTAACTTTGGCATACGATCCTTCCCCGAGTTGGCCAGGTAATAAATTGTATCCTTGTTTTCCCAATATCTCTTCGTCGGATAATATTTTTTCTCGTTTGGCTAACGATTTTCTGACTCCTGCAAATGCAGGAATGTTACAGGACACCGGTGCATGGCTTTCCATTTTGGTAGTTTATTGGTTTGTTTACTAGATTGTACAAATGCGACATGTTTTGGATTTTACCTGTTGTCTTCCTATGTTTCTTTTTCTGAGTAGTATTTTTACATTTTAATATGTAATTAATGAACTTATTACTATGTACGTAATTAATTTAGGGATTTGTAAACGGTAAAGTAATTATTGTGTTCTAGAATGTTAACTTTCACCTAGGCATCAACTTGTATGGTATTTCTGTTCTATATTTTTGTATTATCTAATTAATTTAATCTAAATAAATAATTTAATTTATCTTAATTTTAAAATTTTAAATTATTTATCTTAAGGACTTTATGTTATAAATGAATAATAAATTCATTCCACGTTGTTGAATGCATGTAAAGTAAGTTGAAATAAATAAAAGTTAAAAATCATACGGATCTCTTCCCGAAATTAATTTAATTTATTTATGTAATTCGATAGTCTGATACAACTTCTGATAATTTTAGTTTTATCGCTCCTTGCGCCAGTTTTTTTTTTATTACTTCACGTGGTTTGATTGTCCTTCTGCAGGTGGCCTAGTTCTACTTGTTAATACAATCTGGGGGCCGCAGATAAGCCCTTTTCACTCCTAAAGGGATGAAAAATTAGGATTATAGTGAAGTCAGAATAAGGGGTTTATTCGGGAATATGCAAACTTTACCCCGTATTTCTCAACCATGAACCTGGGAGGGGGGTCAGATGTTTGTGATTGGGTTGTTCGTTAGTTTCGTATGTTTAGTTTTCTGCTCTGATTGTGTGATTGTGATTGTGTTGAGGTTTCCCGGATTTTACCCATTGCATTAATACTAACAGTATCGAATAACACAAGCACCAGCTATAAAAGGGCGATAACATTGTCAGTATTTCCTATTTGTATATTGTCTATACAAATATAGTTCGTTAAAAATAATTCTAATATGCCCGATTTCGAAATATTTCGACTCTGTGAAGTTTGTACCCTACTCCATACTTTGAACCCACCCCCTCTGCTCATGTTAAGTCTATAGATTTCTTTATACTGCAAATCTTGTCATAATTGTGAAATTCTCAAGTATCGTTTTTGCTGTATGGGCAATTTTTCCTGAGATTTTTAAATATTTCAATACAATTTAGGCCCTATGTTGAATCTACTTTTTGTATATTATTTTGCAGTACAGCACACAATTTAATAACGATAACTAGTTAGCTAAATTAGTGCAAGGGATCTGGACAACTGGATTGTTGGACATCTTTATACTTACGGCAATGGAGTGTTGTGCATCCCACAAAGTAATGGCGGTGGACACCTTCATGGGTCGACTGTTCGAGAAGATTGGGCATATTGTATCTCGATACCCTTGGTATATTATCTTCTGTGTGGTTTCGATTAGTGGATTGATGGCCCTTGGCATAGTAAATATGAACCAATCATCGGACGTAGAGCAGTTGTACACCCCGTCCAATAGCCAATCGGTGCTCGACCGGCAGAGATTGAATAAGATATTCCCACTGAGAGCCGGGAAAAGTCTAGAGAATTTCCAACTCCCAAATATGGGTCTGTATGGGGAAGTGATAATCACTGGTTCTCCTGAAGGTTCCAGTGTGTTGAATTCCGAATCTTTGCTGGACTTGTACAAAGTGAAACACATAGTGGAAAATGTAACTATATCATCCAATGGAAATATATATAAATACAAAGATATTTGTTTGAAAGTACATGGGCGTTGTAACGGTGAATGGTTGCTAAGTTACTTCGATGAGAATAAAATACGAGAGCAAATAAAAACTCGACCCATTCCGTTCCCAATCATATGGCTGCGCGACGGGAGAAAAATTACTATCAGTTTCGAAATTGGCAAACCGAATCTTATAGTAGTGAGTAGCTTAGAAGAATGGAAGTCAACAATGAACGTGTCGCGTGCTGATTGGCCACTACCCTGGATTAACACTACCAGTGATCCTCGTTTCCTAACAACCCAGTTTCTGGTCTCCGCCGAAGCGTTGAGGTTTCGCTGGAATCTCAGACAAGGAAATCACGAAGAAAAGGAAATTTCTTTGATGTTCGAAGATAAATTCCTCGAAAGTGTTGGCGTTGTCATAGAAACATTAAATAATTCAATGATGTACCGCTCGGTGCCACGGAGTTTGAGTATAGAGGCAAATGGTGGCACCGGAACTGACGTCACATCTTTTGCACTTACTTTCGCTATCATGTGTTTATACGCATCTTTAGTAAACAGTGGTGGTAACTGGGTCACCTCGAAAAGCCTGTTAACAAATGCGGGTATCATAGCAACTGTGCTTGCCATAGTGTTTACCATTGGTTTGTTGTCTCTAACCGGGGTAACATTCGTTAGTATCGTCGGGGTTATGCCGTATCTCATTATAGGAATCGGCGTGGACGATATGTTCTTGTTGCTAGCGGGGTGGAAAGACGTAGGCATGCAAGATTCGGTGGAACGCCACATCGGGTTGACCTTCAGAAGAGCCGCGGTCGGTATAACAATTACTTCGCTCACAGATTTCTTGGCGTTTCTCGCTGGGACTACCACTCCCTTTGCCAGCGTTCGCTACTTCTGCATCTACACGGGTTTCGCCGTCTTTATCTCCTACCTCAATCAACTCCTCTTCTTCGGTGCCGCTCTTACCATTCACTCTAGAAGAGTCTATGCGAATCGCCACGCCTTTACCTGTAAAGTCGTCGCATCCAAAGCAGAAATGATAGAACGCGGCCAAAGTTTATGCGCCATCATGTGTTGTAACGGGGAACCACCCAACAGCAATGTCGCAGACGATTCCATATGCGAGTCATTGCCTAGAAAGTGCCTTCCGATTTCTTTGAAAAATAAATTTATTAAGATTTTAATTTTGCTATTATTCGCTGCGCTATTGGGTGTGGGTGTCTGGGGTACAATGAATCTTCAGGAAGGCCTAGAACTGAACTACATTATTGCGAAAGATTCTTATTTCGTAAACGTTACCCATTATACAGATAAGTATTTTGGCAGAGGCGGTTCCGCCATTCAAATAGTTTTTGATGAACCTATAGATTACTGGGACAAAGAAGTTCAAACCAACATCACACAACTCATCAATAACCTCACTTCATCTGATTTCGTTAATAGCAATGTTGTTATATCATGGCTACTTAGTTTTGATATGTACCTAAAGTCTGTCAACGAAACGTTACCGCACACGAAATCGATTTTCGTACAAAAATTAGCAGAATTTCTACAAAATTCCGACAACTATTTCGGAACCACTTTCTCTGACGACATATTGTGGTCTAAGAACGAAACTAGTATTGCGGCTTCTAGGATGTACGTATTGGCCACCCAGTTCAACACATCGACTGAAGAGGGCGCTATGATGCTGGGAGTTCGTTCCATAGTCGACGCAAGTAATATCCCTGCGTTTGCTTACACCGGCGCTTTCATATACTACGAACAATACGTAACGGTACTCCGTAGCACATTGCAGACAATCGGAATGGGTGTGGCGGCTATGTTTATAGTCGCCGTAATCTTCATACCTCATCCGCTATCAGCAGTCTACATCACTGTTATCATGACCATGGTCATAACGGATATGATCGGTTTGATGCACTTCTGGGGACTGACTCTCAACTCTGTGACAATGATAGAGATAGTCCTCAGTATTGGGTTCACTGTCGATGCATGCGCTCATGTGTGTCACGCGTTCATGACGAGCGATGGGGTGACACGCGACGAGCGTATGGCTCGCGGGCTATCGCGAGTTGGGGTCCCCGTGCTCAATGCTGCAGTAACTTCCATCCTAGGGGTTATTACTCTGGTTAATGCCGAGTCTTACGTTTTCATTTCATTCTTTAAGATGATGGTGTTAGTCAATACATTAGGAGTTCTTCACGGACTAATATTCCTACCGGTTCTGCTGTCGTTGATTGGACCGTCGCGTTCAAGAAGACGTGTCAAACATATTAACACATTAATTTGGGATAAGGAAGGTACTAAATGTCCAGGTGATAACTAACGAATATATGTTACTTTTTACACCAAATCTTGAAATATTAGATCTTATTTTATCATTTTAGATGTAACTTTTACACTGATTATTACGCTAATTGCAGATCTCAAATACTAGAGATTTCACTGCCTGTGATTTTAGTTATGCAAGCTTACTGTTTCGATTATTAATATTATGATAATATTATAAATATTACGATGTTAGTTGATTAGTTATAAATTTCATAAAGTCAATGAGTAAGCAGTAAATATGTTGGGAATGAAAATGTCTTAATGTTTTAAATTATTGTATTGAATGTTGTACCCCAGGCTGAAATTCTCACAATAGCAAAAATGATACGGAATTCACGTGAAGTGTCCCCCCCCCCCCCCCCCCCCCCCCAGCCCCGTCTACAATTTCATAATTGAGATTATCAGAACTATATAGCTCTAAAATTTGAAGTGGTATAATTTATTGTTTTCATTCCAGAAAACTTAACAGTTTTACAGTTACAGGATGATCAACTATCAGATAATTATTTTACTTTCGCGGTTCTTATTGCGTATCCTTACGGGTGACAGGGGGGGGGGGGGGGGGGGGAACTCGGCGAATTAATATCTCGTCCCAATCTTAAATTATTAATTAAGGGAAAGGAGCAGGTCTCTGTGGCACATTATTCTAACCAAAACAATAAACCGAATTTAATAGAACATACAGGTTTCAGTTTCTTTTTTTTTTATTAATAAATCAGCTTTTATTTTCGTCCATTTTAATTATTATATTAATAATAATACTGTACTGTAATTGTTAATTCTCTAAAATCTATTAGTTTAAAATAAAGTTATACATATAACTTTAAGTCAAGACAGATGGCACTCAACCATGCTTATAAAAATCACCACAAAGTGTTAAGTAATATTTACATACTATTTACATACTTGTGTGTAAAGTACTGTATCACTTTACAGTATAATGATCCGAGTGCTTTGTTACACGAACGAACATAGTGAGGGAGTGAAAATAAAGTCACGAGGATCAGAACACTGTAAAGTACTTTGTAACAAGTATGTATGTAGTTTTATTCCAAAATTGTAACATTACGAAATAATTGTATATATATTATAAGTGATAGAAACCGCACAAATTAAATTAGTTGCTGTATAAATAAATGTAAAAATGACATAAATTGTGTTATAAATAAGTTAGCTTATATTTATGGTGGCGTTTGGAGCTATCTTAATAGTTTATAACTACTGGTTATTAATAGCTAGCTGTAGGTAATGCATTAGGCCTATCTGGCTGTCAGGCCATTAATAGTAAATACCACCTATTGTGTATGTGGTAACCATGACGGCGTGTTGTGATGTCCGCTAATCGGATATTACTTAACTAATAACACAAAATCCAATTCTAAATGTGCAGGCCAATATAATACTGTAATGTCCTCTAAGTTGTAAAGTGCTAAATAACAACTAGCTGTTAATACTAACGGCGTTGAGTAATGATTAAATGGTGTTTCCAAATCTGAAAACTGCCATTTAATAGCTCTTTTAGTTTTCAAGTTATAACGATTTCAATTTATTGATTCCTATTGAAATTACTATTAATATGTATAATGAAATGTCGATTATCTCCAAATATTTTTTTTATGAAATTGTCAACTTCAAAACCCTATTACTTCTACAATTTTTGAGCAATTAGTATGAAAATTTCTCTGGGTGTCTACATAGCCACCCTGCATAAAAGTATCAGACAACTTTTCGAAATTTTTTCTTAATAAAATTTAATACTATTTATAACAAACCTAAAAAATTAGCATAAATTTGCAGCGCTACCTAGCGGTGCAGAATTATTTTCACAAAATTTTGCCTGATAGTTATGTTGCCCCATCTTTGATCTATCATATAAAAAAACTTTCATGTGATTATATTCAAAACTGTAAAAGCCTTATGTGTTAACTAGGTTTGTTAACTAGTATTAACTAATATTAAATAGCGGAAAAAAAAAAATTTTCTGACCTGTCCTTTAGAATAGCATCTTAGGCACCTATATTCCAAATTATAGCCAAAACCAAACAATTTTGAAACGCTGAGAGTGATAAATCGAAGAGTTGTCCCAAAATGGTGTACCCCCTTAATTATACAAATTCATTAATTATTTATTTCCATAAATCAAACAAAATGTTTAATCATATTATATCGACAATCCTCGGATGAGTACAAAACCAAAGACCCAATTATAAAGACCTGCATAATCTTGTAACATGTTAACTTTCGTTTATTGTTTTGGTTCTCCCAACACGCCTCTGTAACGTGCTCCTTTACTAGCCTGTTCCTTTAAATGGCGATGGGACCTAACGCTCTTTGGATCCTAATGCGACTTTACCTCTTTGTTTCTTACAAAACAGGCAGTAAAGTCTTGGCTCTTTGTTTTTTACTCACCCAACGTTCCTCGTAACAATAGTATTTATTTTGGGGGATTAGGTATTTATTTTGGGGGATTATGTATTTATTTTGGGGGATTATGTTTTATTTTGGGGTATTATGTTTTATTTTGGGGTATTATGTATTTATTTTGGGGGATTATGTTTTATTTTGGGGTATTATGTATTTATTTTGGGGGATTATGCATTTATTTTGGGGGATTATGTTTTATTTTGGGGTATTATGTATTTATTTTGGGGATTATGTATTTATTTTGGGGGATTATGTATTTATTTTGGGGGATTATGTATTTATTCTGGGGGATTATGTTTTATTTTGGGGTATTATGTATTTATTTTGGGGGATTATGCATTTATTTTGGGGGATTATGTTTTATTTTGGGGTATTATGTATTTATTTTGGGGGATTATGTATTTATTTTGGGGGATTATGTTTTATTTTGGGGGATTATGTATTTATTTTGGGGGATTATGTATTTATTTTGGGGGATTAGGTATTTATTTTGGGGTATTATGTATTTATTTTGGGGGATTATGTATTTATTTTGGGGATTATGTATTTATTTTGGGGGATTATGTATTTATTTTGGGGGATTATGTATTTATTTTGGGGGATTAGGTATTTATTTTGGGGTATTATGTATTTATTTTGGGGGATTATGTATTTATTTTGGGGATTATGTATTTATTTTGGGGGATTATGTATTTATTTTGGGGGATTATGTATTTATTTTGGGGGATTATGTTTTATTTTGGGGTATTATGTATTTATTTTGGGGGATTATGCATTTATTTTGGGGATTATGTTTTATTTTGGGGTATTATGTATTTATTTTGGGGGATTATGTTTTATTTTGGGGGATTATGTATTTATTTTGGGGATTATGTATTTATTTTGGGGGATTATGTATTTATTTTTGGGGATTATGTATTTATTTTGGGGGATTATGTTTTATTTTGGGGTATTATGTATTTATTTTGGGGGATTATGCATTTATTTTGGGGGATTATGTTTTATTTTGGGGTATTATGTATTTATTTTGGGGATTATGTATTTATTTTGGGGGATTATGTATTTATTTTGGGGGATTATGTATTTATTTTGGGGGATTATGCATTTATTTTTGGGGATTATGTTTTATCTTGAGGTATTATGTATTTATTTTTGGGGATTATGTATTTATCTTGGGGAATTATGTATTTATTTTGGGGTATAAATTATTTATTTTGGGGGATTATGTATTTATTTTGGGAAAAATTGTATTTATTTTGGGAAAATTTGTATTTATTTTGGGGGTTTTGTCATTTATTTTGGTGTGAATAATTGGTTTTGGGGAGCATTTATTTATTTTGGTGTTAAGTAATTGTTTTTGGTGTTGAATAATTGTTTTTGGTGTTGAAAAATTAATTTTGATGTTTGAATAATTTTATTTAGTGTTGAATTATTTTTTTGGGGTCACATTATTTAAATTGGTGTAATATTATTTTTTTGGTGAAATTTTCATCAATTTTTGGTATGACTAATTGGTAGCCTTAAACTAATTTGCTTTAATCCTCGTCTTGTGTAATTAACTTCCCATTATTATCTTTCATTGTGGGAATATTGGATCTACGTACCATATTACTTTGGGTGTAGGACCAAAACTTCTTTCTGTATTTATGTCTGAGCACGATATTTTCGAACCTAAGTTTATTTGCGACGATACGTTAACAGACACCAATTTATCCCTCAGTAGGCCTATAGCTAATCGTTTGGATCTGAGGCATTCTTTATCTTAGACTTTATTCGATGAAGATAACCCTGCAGACGTTTTGAAGTTGTGTCTAGTTTGTCGAATTTGGGTTTTTGTTTCGGAATAAAATCACCCTCAATAGACGTGAGAATGTATTTATTCAGGTTATCTTTGCGTCCATATTGAGGACCACCCACTATACCATCCCAATTTAATAATTCAGCAATCCCAAAGATCTCGCCCCAATGTGTCTTTGACCATTCTCTATTTTCAGGTGAAGATTTTTCATCAGAAGCGGCGATATGAGAAGCAGGTAATGAAGCTGTAATGATGAAATGATCACTTGAATAGGATCAATACCAAAACGGGCACCGACCTCTATGTTCCCAACTAATCATGTTTCATTACATAAAATCAAGTCTAAATTCCACCATGAATGTGCGTAGCTTTTGTAACTAGTTGAGATAAAGCTACGTCATCAATGGTGTTAATGAGTTTTTCTTTTACCAATTTATTTTCGCTGTCAGTGCTCATCCAATCAATATCTCTCATGTTGAAGTCGCCAATTATCACCATAGGATTTTTAAAGTCATGTGGGTATACAGATTTGAGATTAGGGATGTCCCGGAATTCCGTTCCGGCCGGAATTCCGGCTGTTTTTGCCCGATTCCGGTTCCGGCCGGAATTGCCGGAATGGGGTCAATTCCGGCCGGAATTTTAACGGAATTACCAGGTTCCTAACTAGTTTGATAGTTGCAATTAGTTTGTTAAATTATTATCAACATTTATATATTTTTTAAACATTATTACCAATTATATCGTTTAAGATACTTTTCAACACTTGTAAAAAAGTATAGTACAAAAAGTATAGTTTTCTTCGAACGTTAGAGCTCTAACATTTAAGGATGTAAGACATAGATGCCCCCTGGTTAGTCCCTTCAAACCATTCGTGCCGAATCGAAAACTGCCTTGGACCACATGCAGGGATCGAACCCACGACCTCCAGAGAGACGGAAATTCAATGCAACCACTTCACCAAGGTGGAACCTAACTAACCTATCTAACGAGGGAAAATTCACAGCCACCCCGTTTTTTACAGTGAATGCAGTCTTGATGGGAATGTAACACATTTCCAAAAAAAATGCACCTGGTATTCAAACTAAAGTGGTCCCACCATGTGTTACACCACTTACTGTAGTATTCATATACAATTCATAACCGGTTTAATTTGCATTAACTAATTAAACCCTTTGTCGCTCTGAAGAAATTTTATGAAATGCATCATTAGGCCCGTGCTCCACTGGTAAGTCGTAAGTCGCTTAGTCAGAATGTCAAAATGAATGGCTCCTTGCTCCATTGGTAATAACACAAGTCATATAAGTCAATTGATAAAAAATATAAGATGCGTGTCTCACATTTACTGCATATTTATACCCAAAGTAACCAATCACAGCCATCTTGGCGGATATAACACATGATTCATTGTCAAAAGATGGAACATGGGACATAATCACTTGCGACTCACAGGTCGTAACTTACGATTTACCAGCGGAGACGATTCCATTGAAACCAATGTGTTCCATAATTTATTCTGACTAAGACTTTATAAGACTTAGCAGTGGAGCACGGGCCGTCGCGAGTGGTTTTTCTCAATTTGCTTATAAAATGACGTTTTTTAGATTGATTTTACATTACTTTACATTGATTTTTTTTACATTATTTTACATTGAATTTATAGTATTTACATTGATTTTACATTGATTTTACTTTTAATTATTAATTATGATAATATTATGTTTGGTATTGTCCAACGTAACATATAGGATTACCCCTAAAGATTTGCAGCTTATTTCCATGGGGGTCCTTTATGTTACTTGGTTACAAACAGTAAGTATTACACAATTACAATTACTACTCTAACCTAAATCTAATATAAAACGTTATTACAATACATACATGTATGTCACTGTAACATGCTCCTTTCCCTTAAAGACACCAGGATATTGCACCAAAGGACCTAATGATGCGGAACCATAGGTTTTTGGTTAACGTAGGTTTTAGGTATGAGTCTAACTGCTAAAAACCTAACTTTTGGCCAAAGATATAGATTTTAGAAAACAATTATATTGAATTCCCGGTCGTTCAATGCCGAAGTACCATCCCGTCCCCATAATAGGCCATAACGGGCCAGGCCATTCTCCACTCCACCCACCTTAATTCCCCCAAGGTTCTGATTCTCCTCATTAGCAAACTTAGCTGTAGAAATTAAAAAAATCCATTTGGTTCACAAAAAATTGTAAAGTTTCATGGGTCATTTAGAGTATTTCATTAATTATAGAAAATTCCGGTTCCGGCCGGAATTCCGGCCGGAATATTCCGGCATGTTGAATTCCGGTTCCGGTTCCGGCCGGAATCAAAATATCGATTCCGGGACATCCCTATTTGAGATCAGAATAAAAATCTTTAATCCGCACTGATTCTCCACAGGATTCACATATCTCGATAGGAGATGGTTTAAGGTCAGATGAAACCAATCTGGCTACACCACTGCCTCGGTTGTTGCCAGGCCGGTCATATCGAAAGATTTCAAGTGAAGAAAGTTCAGGTCGAACAAATATGGAGTTTGGATCGGCCTTGTCTTGTTCAGCGCTGCTGGGGCTCAGTAGGAACGTTTCTATTAAACAAACCACTAGAGACTTGCTTGAATGTTGTTTCACGCTTCTGCAAAGTGTAAATAATTTGTTACGAATTGAGCGACTTTGAGTTTCTGTTGAATATTGGAATAGGCTGAGTGATTTGCCTGCCACTGCACTGGCTGGCACTTATTGCACTTGAGTTAGGCGAGAGTCTCGTGGGAATATGGGTTTTGGTTTTGCTTGGGTCAGAATCAGTTCATTCTAATCCAGTTATAACTAGACTATCTGTTGTTCTTTAACTTCCTTTGTGACATTATCCACAATCAGGAGGTTCTCAGAACAGCCACCAGAATTGGACTTTTTAAGAATGCTTTCTGCTATGGGTAATCCACGGATTGGTATTTGAGGGCGAAACATTACTTTCAAAAGCGTTTTGAGCCAGATAAATGCTCTGAGTGGAGTGAATCACTTTGAGATTTAACAGTCTGCTCTACTTTGCTCAAGAGACATTCTGAGTCAATGACCGCATTGTCAGGTTGTTATACTGATGGCCACTTTGGCAGCACAGCGGTCGCACACAATTCGGCAATTGTTACATTTCGCCATAATATTAATCTCGTCTTGGTTGGGTTTTAAACAACTACAATGTAACAAGTGCCCGGAAATATCGCAACCGAGACAGTTTGTACCCACTACTTTTTTTCGACAGTGAGGGCATTTATCCATTCCAATAGAAGATTTCTCAAGATTGGGTGTTGAATATCCATTTCTATTAGCAGATTTCGAGGAGGGTGACTGGTTCCCAAAGTCCCTTTCACTTATCTGTGAGGTGCATATAGCTGTAGCTCCTCGTATAAGGATTTATCGACAAAGAGAGCAGTGCAAATATCACAGTTAAATAATTTGGACATATCGTCGTTGATTGCCTTTGATTTTCGCCGATCACCAATCATTCAGTAATATGATATGTATATACTGTATACACTGTATATGATATGTACTATGAGATATGAATATACTGTATACATATACATATAATAATATTTGCCGGTCTGCAATATCACAAAAAAACAGTCTTATCTTTGCAATTCCTGCAATCTTATCTTATCTCAGCAATGCCTTTCATTTTCCCCTGGTAATGGTTGAATTTTGTTTGCGTTGAAAGTCTCTTCATCTCTTCATCTTCAACTTCATCCCTCACGGTGGACTTCCGACTTGACTAAAACTTACTTTAACTAACTGTGTTTATTAGTTAAAATGAGAAACGATCATCAAAGTTACGATCATCTGATGCACTTTCAGTGCCGATGCCTAACTGCCTATCCGCGATTACATGCCTTAGCAAAAGCGATGCCAACGCATGGGAAGGAGGTAAGGCGATCCCGGAAATAGAGAGTCTGTGAAACAGAAGGTCACGGCACTGCATCTCGTGGTTAAGTCTGTCCCCGCGCGGGATCATTCAGAAAGACCTTTCGGCGTCGATTCCATCCCGTCTCTACAACTACTAGCAACCAGTTGGTTGTGGGCCACACTACTTGTGAAGAAGCACTCGTCGACTTGCTGCTGGCGCGTACACTGTATGCGGACTATAACCTGGTTCTGCAGCAATTCCTTTCATTAAGAATACACCACGCTCGTCCTAAGCCTAAATTATGCTTATATCAACCGAAATAACACCGAATGTACATTATTATCACGGCTGTGTTCGTGTGGTATGAACCTAAACATGGGCTTCTTGAATATTAATTTATATTTAGGTATAAATTACATTCTAGAAGTTCATGATCTAAAGTATATATAAACTTAAATATACTTATCATTGAGTAAATAATAATGCGATTAGTGATTGACCTTTGTATTTACTATATCTATATCAATATTATTCTGTAGTTTCCCTCTAATCAATTCGTTGTTTCTTTTACAACTGGCGTTTTAAATTGTTTTCCTTAATTTCCGTATTTAGGTTATATTTTTTGGGAAAGCAGTGCTAACGATTTCAATAAACAAATGGATAGAGCCAAAAGCTGTTTTTTGCTTGAAATTTGAAACATAGATAGTTTCCCCTCTCTCCTCCTTAGTGGTTTGGCCAGAATTTTTATTTTCGCTTTCATTCTTTAGCTACAAGCGTTTAAAAAAAGGTGTCTCCGTCGATATTGCACCAGTTACACCGCAGTTGTTCTTCAACCTTATAGCGATGGAGGTACCAATGGAAAGCTGACAGTGCAAGGATTTCCGAAATGTGTAAAAAACATTTGAATTTGGTTGGGAAATAGCTGAGATATGGGAATTCGAATGTTGCATGTATTTGCTTCCACTGCAGGCCATTTTATTCTATTTAATAATTGCACAATATTCTGGAACATTTTGTTTAACCCATACGTAGCTGGGCAACAATGCAATACCTCTTTAATCATACTATTGCATAGCTATTCATAAACAAACAAAATGTTCTAGAATATGGTGTTTTTATGTGATAGAATAAAACAGTTTCGCGCAGTTGCAAAACCATACAAATTTATACGTTCATATCTCAGCTACTGTTCAACGAAATTTAGGTTGTGTTACATATTTGGATCCTTACATACAGCCATCTTTCTATAAGGGTTGCAGAAATCTGAATAACGACACTATATTATATTCCAGGACATGGTGTACATCAGTACCAGTACACAGAACGATAAGATAAAACAGTTTCAATTTTATTCTACATTCTGACGTGCGATAGTGCAATCTTATTACCGGGTCCTGATACAAAAGGCCAGTTGGTTGTCTGGAGCAGAAATCTCACGTTACCCTGAAAACTGCACGGTACTACAGCAGTACTGATAATGCTCCGTTTGTCGTTAAATATTAAAATATTAAACTTTCAATTATATAATAATATCTAGACTACTCCATAGCGTAGCAGCTCTTTCCCGATTACAGTTTTGGTATCGTACGAGTCCCACTACAATCAAATAAATAATTAATTACTCGCCGTAACTAATATGAGGGCTCTATAGTTGCAATCACGTTAAATCTAGTATTAGCAACAATCGAGATTGTTTATTACTGTATAAAATTTCAGCCCTGCTTCGATCAGAATTTCAAGTATTGAGCTATTAATTTTAAGGAAGACTCAGTGCAATACCTTGAACCATGACATGATATAAGATTATTAGGTGTTGTTATGGACCATAACGCACAAGAATTAGTAGCAATTGTGGGGGCGGCCTGTAAATTCCCTGGAGGCGACGATTTAGACCAATTCTGGAAAGTTATATCCAACGGAGGTAAGTTATACATTAAATTGATGTTAGTTAATGTAATTAAGCTTGACCCCGTTCAACCAATCAAAATGTTGATTGGGGTAGGCCTACTATATATTTTTTCGGGGATGGTGGGCTTTCGTGGGATTCGCGGGGTTAATTATTTGTTGACCAAAAAGATTTATATTCAATTTAATTATAGTTCTAAATTATCTAGGTTGAGAGAGATTGTAATTATTTATGAAGAGTAAGATTTTGTTGACTAAAAATCCGTGTTTTATATTCAACCAATGTATACCATTATTAAAGAGTAACTAGATCTGTGAGTTGCATTTATTTCTAATTGTCCCTGGTAGAAAACCGCATAATAAAGGTACCAAAAGACCGATGGAGTAACGACGCTTATTACAGCCCAGACCCAGATGCTCAAGGGAAGACTTACGTTCAACATGCAGGATTTATTGACAAGTGCGTAAAGGACTACGTTTATAATAGTAATTAATATACAATATTTACTTCTATGGGTACAGTAAGTAATTGCAGCTCATTTTGACTGCTGATATAGTATTTAGTACCAATATCAATTCCAACTTTGTTGATAATAAAAAAACATCATATATATCTTCATCTGTGGGTCTGTGAGGAGCTTAAAAGTAACAACTTAACCAATTTCATTAATAAAATTTACGAAACTATAAGTATTACACACATTGAGTTTTTTGTCCCGGATATTTTGTTCTAGCAATTTTAGCAAATACGACAAGATGACAAGGATTCATAATATACCTATTGTATTAATTTATATACTATATAATAAACTAGAACGCCATCAAGATGGCTTTAAACGAACCTGTCTTACACAGACTCCAAGAAACAGATGGGATTGGAAGATGCAAACCAAGAATGACTTGCATCAACCAAAAAACTGCCTCCCATCTAATGTAATACACATTCGCCTAGGCAAACAAATCATAATCACAATTACTACGATGATGTGTGAAATGGTATCCATATCCGCAACCTGAGAAACGGCCCAAAAGAGCAGTTTATTCTGCGGAGGGGTCTTTCTGTATTAGATAAATAAAATAAAGAACACTATAATTACAGTATTTATACCTGATACATTCTCAGTTAGCCTAATAAAAACATCGGAGCAACCAATATAATGTACATGTACAAGCATCCTATGAAAGTTTGTGAAATGTTCCCTTAAGTCTACCCAACAGCCGTTGGTACCCGGCTGGCAGCCACCCTGGTTCAGTTTTATGGTTTTGTTAGTTTAATCGACAGCTGTTGTAAACGTCCCAGATATACAAAACCTACTAAGCCTTTGCATTCCAATTGAGCTTAGCCTAAGTTGATGACAGTATTATAACGATGACAATTAGGCCCTATAGATACATACGATATATAAATGATGTACTGCTTGACATTACACTAACTGGCTGAATAGAGATAGAACTATAATAATACGTTTGGCATTCTGTCAGATTTCAGTAGTAAGTAACCTCATAATAATTGCTAAATATCAATCACCTGAAAAACATTTCAAGCAAGGGAGTTGTGGGTATTTAATTTCGCGTTCAATAATGTTGAAAATATGCAAATATTTCGAATATCGCACTTCGAATCGTTCCCAACTTTTTTATTCAACAACTAGACAACAATTGATAAATACTTGCGTTTACAATTTTACAATGCATGCAAGTGGTTTCAAGCCATTTGGTGAACATACATAGTGACATATATAGTGATATAGGTAAATATATATATCCATCGTGTTTTTGCCGGCCTCAGCTTTAGACAAAAACTACCCAGTCTAAAGACAGGTTCGTTATAATAATAATAACCTGCCCTTCAGTGCTCTACCATTTCATTGTATCCCGTAGGTTTGACGAATTCGATAATAAATTGTTTGGTATTAATGACCCCGAAGCAGAGCGGATGGACCCCCAACATAAATGGCTGCTGGAATGCACGTTTAAAGCCTTCGAGAACGCTGGCTTCTCATTGGACGATGTCAGCGGATCTAATACCGGCGTGTTTATAGGTAATATAACGCTTTTATTAACACGTCTCTATTCAAGTTTAACATTATTTCATCTATGTAATTTGTAATTAAGCTAATAATTATTCATATTTTCTTTCAGGAATTATGAACACAGACTATCAACAAGTTCTTAACGCCGATATGAGCGCAATAAACCCGTATCACGTTACCGGGGCGACCATTAGTATAGCATCCAATAGGATTAATTACGCATTTAATCTCCTCGGGCCTTCTATTTCTATGGACAGCGCATGTTCCAGCTCGCTTATGGCTATCCATTTAGCTATTCGTTGTATAAATGCAGGTTCGTACATTTATAATGTATTTTTATTTTGTAATACACCCAAACAATTGATGCAGTGGCGGATCCAAGGGGGGGGGGGGGGGGGGGCATACCAGGCGACCGCCGGGGGTGTCAAAAATAGGCCATAATAAGGAATTTAGAGAAATTCATGTTTAGTGCGAGCAGTTTAAAGTAAGGTTTGCTATTTCCTTATACATTGAACTGGTTACTACAGCAGAAGGAGGGCTGTCCCCAAATAAGCTATTATTATTGGGAAATCCGAAATGGCACACGTTCGTGGGGCCTTCGCGCAGCA
>JAUCBJ010000634.1:0-53844 GCA_032718475.1 Nemertoderma westbladi | reverse complement strand
ACCTTAACAATTACCAACTACTGATAAAAGTTTCTGCAAGTTTCAATTCTTAATGTTCCACAGAATGGTTTATTTATTTAGGTTGGTTAATTCCATATTGCTTAACAAGTATTGAGTATTTGAGTATTAACAAGTATTACTAGAACAAAATCGCCTCCGCTTTGCAGGACATTGCTTTCGCCGTGAGGACCAACCAGTGCATAATCTTGTACTTTGGCAGCCTCATGGAGTGAATAAGCATGGTGGACAGCCCATGACTTTCTTGAGACGCATCTTAAAGGACACTGGCCTTAAAGATGCGGATGATCTAGCAAATGTCATGGGTGATAGGGAGTTGTGGCGGTGCAATTTTGTTGACAAGCCGGCACAGCATTCTTAAAAATGCAGCTGCAATGCAGCATGCCGATCCTAGTAGTAGTAGGGTAATAGCCTCTTTGAGTGGTACCGGTACTCAAATTCGATAAAATTGTCTTTAATTCTTCGAAGTTATGTAAAACCATCCCTACAGTATATACCACGTTGGGTCAATGCTTGGCCACGCAGTGAATCCAACGGATAAACTGGCGACTTCTCTCTTACAGTTACAGTTGTTGGTTCTCAAGCTCATGCCATCGCCATGTTCCACTGTTCCAGCCTATGCAGATACTTTCAGTTTGAAACGTTTAAAATTTGAAACTTTCAGTTTGAAAAGTTGTCGGATGCTTGAATGAGGTCGGCGGTGCCCTTAACTTATCTGACAATAAGACTCTTTAAATCTGAGACAATTATCTACAGGGGAGGAGTCACACGTTTAATTTTATGGTTTACGATTAATTTTCAGGATTATTACTTAATCTATTTAATTAATGAAGAAACAGTTTCATTGATGTGTTTTTTACACTTTGGTGAGGAATATTATTGGGTAATTACATAAAGTTACTAATAAATGAGATAAAGTAGTAATATAAAGTACCTACCGCACTAATAATAATATATATATACAATAATAATATAAAGTAATCATATAACATATAAAAACAAAATATATT
The DNA here is from genome assembly GCA_032718475.1 of Nemertoderma westbladi. Lineage (NCBI taxonomy): Eukaryota > Metazoa > Xenacoelomorpha > Nemertodermatida > Nemertodermatidae > Nemertoderma > Nemertoderma westbladi. The sequence continues at coordinate 52,816 of JAUCBJ010000634.1, read as the reverse complement.
AAAACACGCAGTTCAACTTGCCTTAACGATACCATTGACTAATGAGTCAAATGTTTCTTTAGAGAAACCCAACGATGTGATGTCGTATAGAACATACTGTAGGAATCCAGCTGGTGAGGAATGTGTATGAATTCCCGATATTACCACATTCCCCTCGTTATAGACATCCTTGTAGAAAACCTGTAGCTTCTTAATAACCTAGAAGTTAATGTCAATGATATAATTATAAACAACGTATAACAGCAATAGACCTACATTGGACTCTCAGTCTACATGTAATGTACATGGTTATAGGCTGACCAATCACCATCAGGCGCGTATCTGGGAATTTTCTACGGCGAATTTTCTACGTACAAAGACACCTTTAAACAGCCGTAATTAAATATCCTTAGTATTACCGATGTAAATAATTGTAAGTAAATAATACTGATTTTTGGAATTTAAACCATCCTGTTGTCCCGTTTATCTTGCTAATATTACTTTGTGATAATGGATGTTGTTAACTCATTGAAAAATAAGCCTTTTTTGTCAACAAAATGTAACCTGTGTTTGATAAGAAAAAATATCGGAAAGAAGCATTTGCTGTCACTAATTTAAATTGACCGAATTTTAATTATTCTGTACGAATGTATTGTTTAACTAACAAAAGGCCAATAAATTATTACATTCGCAGATCTGAAACAATATATACACGTTCGTGGGGACTTCGCGCAGCACGAGGCCTAGTTATTATATACAAATTAAAATGCAGCGACTGTATCACAAAATCAGGTTTTGAGAAATTTACCCACACCACCAATCAATCAAAGAAAGGTGGACAGTACGTGTTCACCCCTTTTAATCTCCCCCCCCCCCCCCCCACCCTTCCCAACCACCAATACATAACCGCGACATCTACCACCCACGGAAGGGTAGCACGAACTTATTTCCAATCGCACGTTAAATATGCAAAGCCAGGTGGTTTATAGGAATATAATAAACGCAGTACTCGTTTTCATTATAAGCCTCTTTGCGTTCGTCCTGTTTTGTATTTAAATATATTTCTTAAACGCAAGCTAGGACGATCTTTATAATAATAATAACTAGGGATGCGATCAATATGTGAAGCCAGGTGGTTTATATAATAATTTAGTCAACGCAGTACTCGTCTTCATTATATGCCTCGTTGCGCTCGTCGCTTGTCCTGTTTTGTCATAAAATATTTTTCCTAAACGCAGACTGACGATCTTTATACATTTATAACTATGCGAAGTTTCGAAACTGTGCGAGTAACTGTTGATACATCTATGTGGAGATGTGTGATATGTGGAGATGTGTGATACAACGCCAACGCATCTTATGCCGATGTAGTAATATGGGTATTGAAATAATATTAAATCAATGTACACTCTTAAAGCTGCAGCGAAAAAATGTAGCTAATTTCCTAGGTTACATATAAAATAATAATATTATTTTTAAGAACATTAATTTTACTACTTTGCAAAAATTCAATTAAAAAATAACCAGACATATACATTGTGGAATAAACTATTTCAGAAGCCTACAACAGCCATGCCATGGATTGTATTTATGTTATTATATCTGTCATTTAACTGAGATAGCAATAGTAGTAATAGTCGAACGGTTATGCGGCCCGTCCAGCCTATAATAAACACAATTCAGTGATTGGGCTGGAATAGCAATACTGGTTGCCTCTATTACAATTCCTCTCAGGTTAGTCTACAGCCACAACTCCCAGCAGCTAGCTCCACACCAGCAGAGACTTGACCAATAATGGGAAGGATTAAATTTGTACTCAATAATTGTGCGGTTTAATTACGTTTAGATCAATTAAAGACACATTTATTAAAGGAAATCACTTAAACTAATTAAAAACTATAATAGAATGGCGTATGGGGATTATATCTGTATAATTTTTAAGTATAATTATTTAAATCTTATACTGTAAAACAATTAATTTCCTTTAAAAGGCAGGTTGAAAATGGCGTTTTCACCGCAATCAACTTAATTAACTAATTAACTGCTATTATCTTAGCTTCTCGAAGGCCACACGGAAATTCTACTTGGAAAATTTCTAAACTTTTGCCAAACAACATGTGTACCAAGTTTGGATAGATTTCATCAAAGATTGGCCGAGTTATTAACGTTTAAAATTGAACACGACAGAACGACAGAACGACAGGTTGATTAATGGTACCACTACGCTAAGGCTCACTCACTTCGTGGCTCGCCCCACAGTTAACTCATTACTGCCATATTCACTGCAGGGATATATTTGTCATCACCATTATATCTCTTGGAGGGTGGTGAAACTAATATGTAGACCCAGCTAATATAATAAGGCGAGAGGAGTTGTGTTGAATGAACCAAGGGCCATCATTTAAATAACAAGGCTTTATATCGCATTACTAAAAAAAAAGAGATCAAAAATGGCGGCGGAGAAATACATTACGCATTGTAATTCGCAAATTGTGAGTTTTTTTTAATTAAACTAGATTGTTTTCATTGTTCTAGAATTTGTTATTGCAGGTTGTACTATACCGCAACTACGGTTTGAAAAAATATTTCATATTGATATATTGCATTCTGTAGAGCTATTGATCTAATACAAAATATATTTGTTACAAATTATGTCAACGCATCAGCGTTCTGGTGTGATGTTATGGTAACGCAGCAAAAGCGTTTTGGCTATATAATATATAGGCAGCAAATTATGCATAAGTATGGGAAATTTTTACGTCGGGTGACTTTTAACGCCGGCTGGTAATTCAGCTACTACTACTACTACTACTAGGATCGGAATGCTGCATTGCAGCTGCATTTTTAAGAATGCTGTGCCGGCTTGTCGACAAAATTGCACCGCCACAACTCCCTATCACTCATGACATTTGCTACAGTAGATCATCCGCATCTTCAAGGCCAGTGTCCTTTAAGATGCGTCTCAAGAAAGTCATGGGCTGTCCACCATGCCTATTCACTCCATGAGGCTGCCAAAGTACAAGATTATGCACAGGGTGGTCCTCACGGCGAAAGCAATGTCCTGCAAAGCGGAGGGGATTTTGTTCTAGTGTCAAGCTTTGGGGAACCAATGAGACACCTCCAATGTTATATAGTGTCTGGTTGAATATGTGTGCATTGTACTTGACACAATGAAGCCGGCGTAGCATTCTTGTGAATGTGCCATCCAGAGTTCAAATGGTTCTGTGTCACCGTCAACAGTAGACACAAATGTTGTCGAACCATCGTACACTGATTTGATTGCTGCTATAATTTCATCAGGAATCCCATATAATGAAAGTATGCTGAACATACGTGAGCGAGAGAATGAATCAAAGACCTTGAAGAAGTCAACAAAGATAACAGCCAGATGCCTGTCTTTCTTTTTTGATAACTCTTCAATTATCCTTCTAAGTGCCAAAATGGGCTCCATGGTCCCACGACCTTTACGGAACCCATTCTGATTTCCACGTAGCAGTCTCTCAATGGGATCCCTGATGCGATTTAATAGAATTCTATCAAACCTAAAATTTGGTAATTCAGCTAGTTCTATACGGCACATCGTAGGAGTTACCGCCGGTTTACGTAAACATCAGCTATTCGAGACAAGAGAGATGCGGTGGGGTGGGGAAATCCAAACCTTAGAGAATCGTTCTTCCTTCCACAATGCGCTTAGGGGAACGCTAATTACGGGGTCAATTACCAAGGAATAAGTGTAATGAATATCGCCGCTCAATAACCGCCTCTTGGCGAGAAATGCCAACCAAACCGACTGGCGGAATATTCTGTTGAATAATCATTAATTCCAAGAATGATTAATTAAATTATTTCTCTATTTATATTTCCATTTACTGTGAGAGTATTCCGTGTCCGTCGGGTTGGGAATCCATGAACGATCCTTATGTATACTCCTTCTCGTGTTGGTGTTGACCTCCTCTTCTGAATCAGATACACTCAGAGGTATCGACCAGAGGTCCTACTGGTACTGTTGGGATAAATCCCAGTCGAGGGTTTGTTTTGGAAACCTGAGGAGTTCGATGGAAAATAATGAGTCTTGTTGTTGCAAGATATTGAGTATAACATGATACTGCTATATCAAGTACGTTCAGGATAGCGTACAAACAATACAATATTACCAATAATCAAATCCCGTAATCAAGGATTAATGGTACCGAGAGAGGTGACATTGTAGTTGTTATTCACTACCTAATAAATATTCAAGAATGAACCACTACACCAAAATAGATAACATGTGACTGTTACTACTAATGTCTATATAGATTAACACCTCTCATCTCATCAATAATGTTACATGTTATTTCTCGAGCTTTTTGTAAGGGCCCTTTTATCAATAGCTTACTGTATTGTCCGTCCCCCTTACTGTAACAGTAGATACAACCTTCCTCCAATATAATTGCACTATACCCTTTTGTTCCATACTATATATATAACATGATGATGATGATCGGCTTGCACTAGGGTGCAGTGCCGGCGGCCCCAGAAACATAGCGCCCCCAGATCTTGCGGTCAGCCATACAATTTCCTAATTCATTCCTGTTCTCAAGTCCTGTGTCCTTGAGCAGGCGTTTGAGGAAAGTAATTGGCTGTCCACCACGTCTATTCTCGCCAGCAGGCTGCCACAGCACAAGGTTGTGTACAGGTTGATCCTGCCGGCGGAAACAGTGCCCAGCAAGCATTAGACGGCGTTTCTGCAGGGTGATGCTAGGTCTTGGCAATGAGATGTTACCATATTTATATAACACCTCATTGCTTATGTGTGCATCATATGCTATGTTGTGCACCCGGCGAAGCATCCTGGTGTTTGTGCCATCCAAGGACCTGGTGTCTTCAGCAGTTAGAGCCCAGCATGGGCTGCCATAGAGCAGCACAGGCTCCACTGCTGCACGGAAAAGGCGTACCTTTAAAGAGCATGAGATGTCAGAGCTCTTCCAGATCCTGGATAGCTTGTGGATGGCGGACCAGGCTTTTCCTTTGCGAATTCGGAGATCTTCAGCAGACCTCCAAACCCATGATCCAAGGTAGCAGAAGTCGTTCACATGACTTACCAGTCCATCCAGCGATTGAATGTTATCCCGATCAATTTTCTGCTGATCTGAATCCATGTTTACTGTCAGAATTTTGGTCTTTGTGCTATTCACAAAGAGGCCAACACAATGTATATAAATTGTATAACAATATATATATATATATATAACATATATAACCTCAATATATATAACATACTATGCATTGTTCATTCATCCTCTGTTTGCATAGTTGACTGTGTCATCTATGCAAACAGAGCAATCCTCTCAGGCTCTCCCCTTAATCACTCATCACTCACGCTTGCCGTTTTATACGCATTTCAATACTCCAATGCAATATGTAAATAAAATGTTGGTTATAATATTTAATATAATATATATAAATATACGAGACAGGGGGGAAACTGGACGCAAAACCCGCCTTGGCGAATTAATATCCCGCCTCAATGTTAAATTCTCAATTTAGGGAAAGGAGCAGGTTACAGTGGCACGTTATTTTAACCAAAACAATAAACTAAGCACAATAGAACAGGCTACAGATTTATTTTTGAGAATAATCAGCTGTTATTTGCGGCGAATTTCCCCTGGAGAGGAATGAATTTTTATTGCGTCCAGTTTCCCCCCCTATCTGAAATATACAGTAGATAATACCGGTAATAACTCTGACTGGCGTCGTGTTTATGTCCCAGAATTAAGTCTGATCCTATGTTGCAACCCTGTTAGATAAGTTCACAATGCAGTGTTACCAATTTACAGTTATTGTCAATGGCCAATATGCCATATTATAATATATAATAATAATATATAAGTTAATAAGGTCAAGATACTAGTTTCGTTTTTTGTAAGAAACATATCCTCTGTGCTGACCGCTAGAGGACGTCAAATTTTATGAATTACATACTACTTCAATTAAATTATTTAAATTAAGAATTATTTAGTCATATTAATTACCTGGACTGTATAATATATAAAATTATTGATTTTAAGTTTGAACAAATATTAAAAATAACCTGTTTTTCTAGTTGTACCCCACGCGTCATTCTAAGTAGGCTTAATCATTGGAATACATACTTGTATAACAAATTCACAATTATTCTAAATATTTAATTATCCGCATGTCAATGACTTACTTGTTGGTATTTCATTAGTAACTCTAGAAATCCTACAGAACAATTGAATTGCATTATTGTACGCTACATAATTCACCTTTCTATAAACACATTCAGAGTAATTCATCCTCGCCCATAAACTGTTGCAATAAAACCGCGTACAAAAATTATAAAAATAAGTATATCAGATGGAAGATGTAACTCATTTTTATTTTCAAAGTTATTTTGAATATTTAAAATTACATTTATTTTTAAACTCATTAAACACAATATTTGTGTTTCTGGTCATTTTGCGCCATTAACCAACTCAGTAAATCAACCCACTGCGTTACGATAGTATCCCAATGCGTTCAAATCAACAACCGTGTTACACCGGTCATATAAAGAGTCACTGAAATCACGCGGGAGACTTTCCTTCCACGATTCTGCGATATCAGCGGCTAGCCGAGGTGTCACATTATTCCGCCAAATCGCACGCTGGTACTTTTCGTAGAATGAGTTATTGGACAGGAATTTAACAACGTTTTCGTGAGGAGGCACCCCGGTGAAATTAGCAATACGGTTGTAGGTTTCAATTGGGTTGGTACACAAATCCTCATAACGAACCAATAGGATGGGACGCCGAAATGACGTCATCTGACCAATTAGAGTGCCCATCCAGCGGCAATAAATGAACCCATTGTCCTCGATGTTCCCTAGATTAACCTGGCCAGGCAGTTTCATCTCTTTCACGTAATTCGATGCCGCTCTTCCACGCGGGTCCCTAGTGAGAATAATCACCGCAACTGACTCGTCGTCCACTAAATCCCCTATCTCCTTCAAACTATCAACTCGAATTGTTTTAACCGCAACAACTTCGTAAGTTTTACAGACTTTCTCAGCCCGAGTAAGTCTTTCCTTACTACAATTATAACGACTGTGTACCTCGACATTCCCGGAGTTAGGGTAGTCGCAACTTCCGACCTCATCAATTATCGCCTTGGAAAAGAACCCGTCACGAAATAACGTAAAGTTATACGGCCAATCACAGTTGAGGATTTTTTGCAATGCTGAAAGCTTCGCTTCGCTCGGGATACTCATGTAGACTCCTTTTAGACACTTGGGATTTCCGTCGCAAGTTGCGTTGAACTGTTTCAGAATATCCTCAGAGTGGTAACGGGTCATGTAACCCTGTATAAATTGTAACGGCTCGAATAGGTAAAACACATTGGGATTTTGATTAAAGATTTCGCCTAGAAAAGAAGACCCACTGATCATATATGTTACGAGAATCACTTTCCGTATTCGCCGATGATTATTGGTGACGTCACTGAAATCGGATATCCTAGCAACCGCGTGCGCTTCTTCAAAAATCTTTCGGGGGCTGGAATAATCAGAAATCCGTTGATCTTTAAGTGAAATAATAATTATGGCGGCAATAAAAACTGCTGATAAGAAGAACAGACAACGACGGCCAACTAAAGCCATTGGTTAAATTTATTACCTCCGAAAATATTTAATCGTTTATTTTTACACAATATAATCAGCAGAAACAGATATATTTCTATATAAAATGCATAAAGTAGATACTTACTGCAGTGCAGCCAGAGGTAATGGTGAAAAATATCGAGAGTAAAAATATCGAGAGTGAAAATAACGAGAGAAAAAATATCGAGAGTTAAAATATCGAGAGTAAAGATATCGAGTGTTGAAAATTATCGAGAGTAAAAATATCGAGTGTTGAAAAATATCGAGTGTTGAAAGATATCGAGTGTTGAAAATTATCGAGAGTAAAAATATCGAGAGTTAAAATGTTCTAGAACATAAAAAATGTGTTTTAAAAAAAAGTATTTGTCAAAATTTGTAGCTTACACGTGTTCTATAACATTTATAAAAAGAAGTAGAAAATACTACCGTAGCTAGTACAAAAAATTAAAAATGTGATCTAGAAAAAAAAATATATCAAAATTGATAGCTAGCAAATCTTCTATAATATTGATAAAAAGATAGCAAAAACTAGCTACTAGAGTATACAAAATATAGTCACTGAGTACCCGAGGTGTATTAATTCCACTTATTTGCACTTGCACTGTTCACTTTTGTACCCCATGCACTTCAATATCAATTTTCCCATAATTCTAAATATAATGCTAACGCAATATGCAATATTTTTACTCTCGATATTTTTACTCTCGATATTTTTACTCTCAATATTTTTACTCTCGATATTTTTACTCTCGATATTTTTAATCTCAATATTTTTCAACCCTCGATATTTTTTCTCTCGATATTTTTACTCTAGATATTTTTTGAACTCGCGATATTATCTTTATTTTTAAACACTGGATATTTTTACTCTTGATATTTTTACTCTCGACATTTTTTAACACTGATATTTTTACTCTCGATATTTTTTCTCTCGATATTTTTACTCTAGATATTTTTTGAACTCGCGATATTATCTTTATTTTTAAACACTCGATGTTTTTACTCTCAATATTTTTACTCTCGATTTTTTTCAACACTCGATATTTTTACTGTCGATATTTTTACTCTTGTTGATATTTTTACTCTCAATATTTTTACTCTCGATATTTTTACTCTTGGTATTTTTACTCTCGACATTTTTTAACACTGATATTTTTACTCTCGATATTTTTTCTCTCGATATTTTTACTCTAGATATTTTTTCTCTCGATAGTTTTACTCTCGATATTTTTTCTCTCGATATTTTTACTCTAGAAATTTTTTCTCTCGATATTTTTACTCTAGAAATTTTTGAACTCGCGATATTATCTTTATTTTTAAACACTCGATATTTTTACTCTTGATATTTTTACTCTCGACATTTTTTAACACTGATATTTTTACTCTCGATATTTTTTCTCTCGATATTTTTACTCTAGATATTTTTTGAAATCGCGATATTATCTTTATTTTTAAACACTCGGTATTTTTACTCTCAATATTTTTACTCTTGATATTTTTACTCTCGATATTTTTAATCTCAATATTTGTCAACCCTCGATATTTTTTCTCTCGATATTTTTACTCTAGATATTTTTTGAACTCGCGATATTATCTTTATTTTTAAACACTCGATGTTTTTACTCGCGTTATTTTTACTCTCGATATTTTTCATGTCTCGATATTCTTCAATAAAACCCAGCATGAACAAGTGGATTTAAGAAAATAAAAATATAGAAAATAAAAATATTACTTTTATTGCAGTACTTAACTGATTGCAACAAAGAAATGGTAACAGCTTTATACTGTTTCATTCAAATACGATACTCCTTACAAGAATTAAAGAATTAGAAAGCGTATTGCCCCTACCCATTGTCTGAAACTTCCAACAATTACTGAACTCCTCGGTTGTACTACAGTACTAAGGGTCATTCATGTATGCGTCATGCGTCGCCAGCATGGTGGAACTCCGTGCCCCCATCGGAGCTAGAAGATCTATGGTACTGTATATTATGTTGTGTGCCTCAGTTTGATCCTAATTCAACCCAGATAATACAAAATTACGATAATAAGTTGTTTACCGCCACCGAATATTTATTCCCGCGCCAACAATCAATAATTACCGCGACGATATTTTGGAACAAACTGCGAGTAGATTCCGTAGATTTTAGCTGATATATTCAGGTCGGGTCAGGTATTCTAGGTCATTGATCAAGAAAACTTGCCACCTCCATGCAGCATAAAGGAGGTGCCACCTGTAGCTGCATAGACCCTCTTACTAGGGCAAATCTGGTCCTGTAACTAGGACACCCTTCGTTCTGGGATAAGGATGCCCTTGGTCCTGGATTAAGGATCCATATACTGTACTTGGCTGCAGGGGTATATGGCCTGACCAGGCAGATGGTGATCTACCAATGGCTGGTCAGGAGTAAAGTGTTCTCATGTCCACTCTGAGTGCACTTAACTGTGACCTGCACCTGGCAGCAGGGGTACAGGGCATGACCCAGCAGATGAGCTGCAACAGCCAATGGTGGGTCATGTGCGCCAGAGTAGATATGGGTGATGGGCCTCATATCTGACTCCATTGCGACACCCACCCTGTGGAATGGCAAACCAGGGTGTGGTATTTGCCCCGAGAGCTGACTCGGCAAAAAAGCACCCCCCAACCCCCACTATGGATTATATTAGTAATGCGGAGGTCCGGCCACTAGAGGCCAGTGGAATTACCGGACACAATCGGCCTCACAGGCGTCAGTTATCTCCTGACCGGCTGCCTGTCTCACCCCCTACTGGAGAGAGAGCAGCCAACAATTCTTTGAGTCCCTTTCCTGATGACCTTTCTGGCCCAAACCCTGGGTCACCAGGGAGGCCAGATTGTGATGGGGAGAGGGTTTCTGGAGTTGGAGGCTACTCTCATGTTCCACCCCGACCAAGAAAGCCATTGGTGAATCTGAGGCAAGTCACTAGACTAGCCTCAGTAAACACCCTAACACGTTCGTGGGGCCTTCGCGCAGCACGAGGCCCAGTTATGAGATACAAATTAAAATTGAGCGACTGTATCACAAAATCAGGTTTTGAGAAATTTACCCACACCACCAATCAATCAAAGAAAGGGGGACAGTACGTGTTCACCCCTTTTAATCTCTCCACCCCCCCCCCCCCACCCCTCCCAACCACCAATACATAACCGCGACATCTACCACCCACGGAAGGGTAGCACGAACTTATTTCCAATCGCACGTTAAATATGCAAAGCCAGGTGGTTTATAGGAATATAATAAACGCAGTACTCGTTTTCATTATAAGCCTCTTTGCGTTCGTCCTGTTTTGTATTTAAATATATTTCTTAAACGCAGGCTAGGACGATCTTTATAATAATAATAACTAGGGATGCGATCAAGATGTGAAGCCAGGTGGTTTATATAACAATTTAGTCAATGCAGTACTCGTCTTCATTATATGCCTCGTTGCGCTCGTCGCTTGTCCTGTTTTGTCATAAAATATTTTTCCTAAACACAGACTGACGATCTTTATACAGTTATAACTATGCGAAGTTTCGAAACTGTGCGAGTAACTGTTGATACATCTATGTGGAGATGTGTGATATGTGGAGATGTGTGATACAACGCCAACGCATCTTATGCCGATGTAGTAATATGGGTATTGAAATAATATTAAATCAATGTACACTCTTAAAGCTGCAGCGAAAAAATGTAGCTAATTTCCTAGGTTACATATAAAATAATAATATTATTTTTAAGAACATTAATTTTACTACTTTGCAAAAATTCAATTAAAAAATAACCAGACATATACATTGTGGAATAAACTATTTCAGAAGCCTACAACAGTATTTATGTTATTATACCTGTCATTTACCTGAGATAGCAATACAGCACTTATAGTAGTCAATGTTGGGATGTTGTATTTAAAGTATGCTGTCTGGGCTGGAATAGCATTGCTGGTTGCCTATTACAATTCCTCTCTGGTTAGTCTACAGCCACAACTCCCAGCTAGCTCCACACCAGCAGAGACTTGACCAATAATCATTCCCAGCAACTGGCTGGCTTAAGACACATCCTTCCATCTATGTACCAGCATGTTGGCCAATAAATGAGCAGTATTTAATGAGAATCAATTTTTTACGCCGTTTTAATTACTTTAGATCAATTAAAGACACAATTATTAAAGCAAATCACTTGAACTAATTAAAAACTATAATAGAATGGCGTATGTGGATTACATCTGTATAATTTTTAAGTATAATTATTTAAATCTTATACTGTAAAACAATTAATTTCCTTTAAAAGGCAGGTTGAAAATGGTGTTTTTACAGTAATCAACTTAATTAACTAATTAACTGCTATTATCTTAGCTTCTCGAAGGCCACACGGAAATTCTACTTGGAAAATTTCTAAACTTTTGCCAATCAACATGTGTACCAAGTTTGGATAGATTTCATCAAAGATTGGCCGAGTTATTAACGTTTAAAATTGAACGCGACAGAACGACAGAACGACAGAACGACACGTTCGTGGGGCCTTCGCGCAGCACGAGGCCCAGTTATGAGATACAAATTAAAATTGAGCGACTGTATCACAAAATCAGGTTTTGAGAAATTTACCCACACCACCAATCAATCAAAGAAAGGGGGACAGTACGTGTTCACCCCTTTTAATCCCCCCCCCCCCCACCCTTCCCAACCACCAATACATAACCGCGACATCTACCACCCACGGAAGGGTAGCACGAACTTATTTCCAATCGCACGTTCAATATGCAAAGCCAGGTGGTTTATAGGAATATAATAAACGCAGTACTCGTATTCATTATAAGCCTCTTTGCGTTCGCCTCGTTTTGTATTTAAATATATTTCTTAAACGCAGGCTAGGACGATCTTTATAATAATAATAACTAGGGATGCGATCAATATGTGAAGCCAGGTGGTTTATATAATAATTTAGTCAACGCAGTACTCGTCTTCATTATATGCCTCGTTGCGCTCGTCGCTTGTCCTGTTTTGTCATAAAATATTTTTCCTAAACGCAGACTGACGATCTTTATACAGTTATAACTATGCGAAGTTTCGAAACTGTGCGAGTAACTGTTGATACATCTATGTGGAGATGTGTGATATGTGGAGATGTGTGATACAACGCCAACGCATCTTATGCCGATGTAGTAATATGGGTATTGAAATAATATTAAATCAATGTACACTCTTAAAGCTGCAGCGAAAAAATGTAGCTAATTTCCTAGGTTACATATAAAATAATAATATTATTTTTAAGAACATTAATTTTACTACTTTGCAAAAATTCAATTAAAAAATAACCAGACATATACATTGTGGAATAAACTATTTCAGAAGCCTACAACAGTATTTATGTTATTATACCTGTCATTTACCTGAGATAGCAATACAGCACTTATAGTAGTCAATGTTGGGATGTTGTATTTAAAGAATGCTGTCTGGGCTGGAATAGCATTGCTGGTTGCCTATTACAATTCCTCTCTGGTTAGTCTACAGCCACAACTCCCAGCTAGCTCCACACCAGCAGAGACTTGACCAATAATCATTCCCAGCAACTGGCTGGCTTAAGACACATCCTTCCATCTATGTACCAGCATGTTGGCCAATAAATGAGCAGTATTTAATGAGAATCAATTTTTTACGCCGTTTTAATTACTTTAGATCAATTAAAGACACAATTATTAAAGCAAATCACTTGAACTAATTAAAAACTATAATAGAATGGCGTATGTGGATTACATCTGTATAATTTTTAAGTATAATTATTTAAATCTTATACTGTAAAACAATTAATTTCCTTTAAAAGGCAGGTTGAAAATGGTGTTTTTACAGTAATCAACTTAATTAACTAATTAACTGCTATTATCTTAGCTTCTCGAAGGCCACACGGAAATTCTACTTGGAAAATTTCTAAACTTTTGCCAATCAACATGTGTACCAAGTTTGGATAGATTTCATCAAAGATTGGCCGAGTTATTAACGTTTAAAATTGAACGCGACAGAACGACAGAACGACAGAACGACACGTTCGTGGGGCCTTCGCGCAGCACGAGGCCCAGTTATGAGATACAAATTAAAATTGAGCGACTGTATCACAAAATCAGGTTTTGAGAAATTTACCCACACCACCAATCAATCAAAGAAAGGGGGACAGTACGTGTTCACCCCTTTTAATCCCCCCCCCCCCCACCCTTCCCAACCACCAATACATAACCGCGACATCTACCACCCACGGAAGGGTAGCACGAACTTATTTCCAATCGCACGTTCAATATGCAAAGCCAGGTGGTTTATAGGAATATAATAAACGCAGTACTCGTATTCATTATAAGCCTCTTTGCGTTCGCCTCGTTTTGTATTTAAATATATTTCTTAAACGCAGGCTAGGACGTTCTTTATAATAATAATAACTAGGGATGCGATCAATATGTGAAGCCAGGTGGTTTATATAATAATTTAGTCAACGCAGTACTCGTCTTCATTATATGCCTCGTTGCGCTCGTCGCTTGTCCTGTTTTGTTATAAAATATTTTTCCTAAACGCAGACTGACGATCTTTATACAGTTATAACTATGCGAAGTTTCGAAACTGTGCGAGTAACTGTTGATACATCTATGTGGATATGTGTGATATGTGGAGATGTGTGATACAACGCCAACGCATCTTATGCCGATGTAGTAATATGGGTATTGAAATAATATTAAATTAATGTACACTCTTAAAGCTGCAGCGAAAAAATGTAGCTAATTTCCTAGGTTACATATAAAATAATAATATTATTTTTAAGAACATTAATTTTACTACTTTGCAAAAATTCAATTAAAAAATAACCAGACATTGTGGAATAAACTATTTCAGAAGCCTACACAACAGCCATGCCATGGATAGTATTTATGTTATGATATCTGTCATTCACCTGAGATAGCAATACAACATTTATAGTGAATTTAAAGAATGCTGTCTGGGCTGGCATAGCAATACTGGTTGTCTATTACTATTCCTCTCTGGTTAGTCTTAGCAACAACTCCCAGCCAGCAGCAGAGACTTGACCAATAATCATTCCCAGCAACTGGGAATGACACACACATCCCATCTATGTACCAGCATGTTGGCCAATAAATGAGCAGTATTTAATGAGAATAAATTTTTTTTGCCGTTTTAATTACTTTAGATCAATTAAAGACACAATTATTAAAGCAAATCACTTGAACTAATTAAAAACTATAATAGAATGGCGTATGTGGATTACATCTGTATAATTTTTAATTATAATTATTTAAATCTTATACTGTAAAACAATTAATTTCCTTTAAAAGGCAGGTTGAAAATGGTGTTTTTACCGTAATAACTTAATTAACTAATTAACTGCTATTATCTTAGCTTCTCGAAGGCCACACGGAAATTCTACTTGGAAAATTTCTAAACTTTTGCCAAACAACATGTGTACCAAGTTTGGATGGATTTCATCAAAGATTGGCTGAGTTATTAACGTTTAAAATTGGACGCGACAGAACGACAGAACGACAGAACGACAGAACGACAGAACGACACGTTCGTGGGGCCTTCGCTTAGCACGAGGCCCAGTTATGAGATACAAATTAAAATTGTGCGACTGTATCACAAAATCAGGTTATGAGATATTAACCCACACCACCAATTAATCAAAGAAAGGGGGACAGTACGTGTTCACCCCTTTTAATCTGCACACCCCCCCCCCCCCCCTCCCCCCACCCACCAATACATAACCGCGACATCTATCACCCACGGAAGGGTAGCACGAACTTATTTCCAATCGCACGTTAAATATGCAAAGCCAGGTGGTTTATAGGAATATAATAAACGCAGTACTCGTTTTCATTATAAGCCTCTTTGCGTTCGTCCTGTTTTGTATTTAAATATATTTCTTAAACGCAGGCTAGGACGATCTTTATAATAATTAGGGATGCGATCAATATGTGAAGCCAGGTGGTTTATATAACAATTTAGTCAACGCAGTACTCGTCTTCATTATATGCCTCGTTGCGCTCGTCGCTTGTCCTGTTTTGTCATAAAATATTTTTCCTAAACGCAGACTGACGATCTTTATACAGTTATAACTATGCGAAGTTTCGAAACTGTGCGAGTAACTGTTGATATACATCTATGTGGAGATGTGTGATATGTGGAGATGTGTGATACAACGCCAACGCATCTTATGCCGATGTAGTAATATGGGTATTGAAATAATATTAAATCAATGTACACTCTTAAAGCTGCAGCGAAAAAATGTAGCTAATTTCCTAGGTTACATATAAAATAATAATATTATTTTTAAGAACATTAATTTTACTACTTTGCAAAAATTCAATTAAAAAATAACCAGACATATACATTGTGGAATAAACCATTTCAGAAGCCTACACAACAGCCATGCCATGGATTGTATTTATGTTATTATATCTGTCATTTACCTGAGATAGCAATACAACACTTATAGTAGAGTCAATACAGGAAGGATGTTGGGATGTTGGATTTCAAGAATAATGTCTGGGCTGGAATAGCAATACTGCTGGCCTATTACAGTACAATTCCTCTCTGGTTAGTCTACAGCCACAACTCCAAGCCAGCTAGCTCCACACCAGCAGAGACTTGACCAATAATCATTCCCAGCAAATAGCTGCCTTACACACACATCCTTCCATCGTACCAGCATGTTAGCCAATAAATGAGCAGTATTTAATGAGAATCAATTTTTTATGACGTTTTAATTACTTTAGATCAATTAAAGACACAATTAATAAAGCAAATCACTTGAACTAATTAAAAACTATAATAGAATGGCGTATGTGGATTACATCTGTATAATTTTTAAGTATAATTATTTAAATCTTATACTGTAAAACAATTAATTTCCTTTAAAAGGCAGGTTGAAAATGGTGTTTTTACCGTAATCAACTTAATTAACTAATTAACTGCTATTATCTTAGCTTCTCGAAGGCCACACGGAAATTCTACTTGGAAAATTTCTAAACTTTTGCCAAACAACATGTGTACCAAGTTTGGATAAATTTCATCAAAGATTGGCCGAGTTATTAACGTTTAAAATTGGACGCGACAGAACGACAGAACGACAGAACGACAGAACGACAGGTTGATTAATGGTACCACTACGCTAAGGCTCACTCACTTCGTGGCTCGCCCCACAGGTTGATTAATGGTACCACTACGCTAAGGCTCACTCACTTCGTGGCTCGCCCCACAGGTTGATTAATGGTACCACTACGCTAAGGCTCACTCACTTCGTGGCTCGCCCCACAGAACGACACGTTCGTGGGGCCTTCGCGCAGCACGAGGCCCAGTTATTAGATACAAATTAAAATTGAGCGACTGTATCACAAAATCAGGTTTTGAGAATTTTACCCACACCACCAATCAATCAAAGAAAGGGGGACAGTACGTGTTTACCCCTTTTAATCTCTCCCCCCCCCCCCCCCCCACCCTTCCCAACCACCAATACATAACCGCGACATCTACCACCCACGGAAGGGTAGCACGAACTTATTTCCAATCGCACGTTAAATATGCAAAGCCAGGTGGTTTATAGGAATATAATAAACGCAGTACTCGTTTTCATTATAAGCCTCTTTGTGTTCGTCCTGTTTTGTATTTAAATATATTTCTTAAACGCAGGCTACAGTCCGTATCTCATTCTAGATACTGTTTCTCAAACTGGGTACCTTTTCTCTTACCTCATTCTTACTAACTCAAACCTGTCTGGTTTACTCAAACCCAACTCAAACTCGCGTAACCCCCCATTGTGCACTGCGTAGCATTCATACAACAAGCTGTCTGTGTTTAATGGTCCACTCGCTTCTGTTATACTCTGCTGTTATAACATTCCCTAAACTTGATTTGTTTGTGTGTAATTAACTCCGGTAGACAGCGAGAATTAACTTGCAGACTCAGTGACTCAATTTATTTTTAAATTTCAGAATAAAAAAAATTATATGCTAAATTATTAAACTGAAGATTTATTAATTTTTTATTACATTTTCTGTTAGTATTACATCGTCAATGTTGTTGAATGTTTCTAATGTTTAACTTTAATGTTTTACTAATGATTTACTAATGTTTAATTATCTATTACATCGTCAACACAATTATTCGCAATATATCCGGGTGTGGGTATCCCGGGCAAAGGGGTCAAAGGAAACCTCTGTAATTATAGACAGGGCCATATTTATGAGAGGGGGTGGGGGGGGGGTGTGGGTTGGTGCGAGGTCCCCTATGTACTAATAATTCTTAATTAACCATTATATTTTTAAACTGATACTACTGTATATGTCTTGTAAGGCACCAATTGACATCAAACAGACAGACAACAGAGCACCAATTTCCCCCAACAATATTCCCAGAATTAAAACTTTCTCTACAAACAGACCGAGCCAGTGTGGTTTAGTTAACAACATACATTTAGTAAAGCCCACAAAGGAACTGCGTGATTGACATGTCTTTTATGAGACACACGCAAGCCGGCCTGCCCAGCTTACCGGTCGGCCAAGCAGCAGACAGAGGCCCCTTCCCCATGTGGTGCCTCACTCAACCAGAGTAATTATCCATCCCGTACAGGAAGAGTAATGCTGAGTATGGCACAGTTGGAAGTCAACCTAACTCAAACCATGGCGCCAGACTCTAGTTTGAGTTAGATTGAGCTGGCTGCATCTTTCTGATTTCTCAACTCTTACCCCAGTCTTACCTACTGAAATTCTCCGTTGATTATCATTAGTAAAAGGTTTGAGAAATGATACCCAGTTTGAGAAATAATATTCAGAATGAGATAGGGACTGTAGGACGATCTTTATAATAATACTAGGGATGCGATCAATATGTGAAGCCAGGTGGTTTATACAATAATTTAGTCAACGCAGTACTCGTCTTCATTATATGCCTCGTTGCGCTCGTCGCTTGTCCTGTTTTGTCATAAAATATTTTTTCTAAACGCAGACTGACGATCTTTATACAGTTATAACTATGCGAAGTTTCGAAACTGTGCGAGTAACTGTTGATACATCTATGTGGAGATGTGTGATATGTGGAGATGTGTGATACAACGCCAACGCATCTTATGCCGATGTAGTAATATGGGTATTGAAATAATATTAAATCAATGTACACTCTTAAAGCTGCAGCGAAAAAATGTAGCTAATTTCCTAGGTTACATATAAAATAATAATATTATTTTTAAGAACATTAATTTTACTACTTTGCAAAAATTCAATTAAAAAATAACCAGACATATACATTGTGGAATAAACTATTTCAGAAGCCTACAACAGTATTTTTTATGTTATTATACCTGTCATTTACCTGAGATAGCAATACAGCACTTATAGTAGTCAATGTTGGGATGTTGTATTTAAAGAATGCTGTCTGGGCTGGAATAGCATTGCTGGTTGCCTATTACAATTCCTCTCTGGTTAGTCTACAGCCACAACTCCCAGCTAGCTCCACACCAGCAGAGACTTGACCAATAATCATTCCCAGCAACTGGCTGGCTTAAGACACATCCTTCCATCTATGTACCAGCATGTTGGCCAATAAATGAGCAGTATTTAATGAGAATCAATTTTTTACGCCGTTTTAATTACTTTAGATCAATTAAAGACACAATGATTAAAGCAAATCACTTGAACTAATTAAAAACTATAATAGAATGGCGTATGTGGATTACATCTGTATAATTTTTAAGTATAATTATTTAAATCTTATACTGTAAAACAATTAATTTCCTTTAAAAGGCAGGTTGAAAATGGTGTTTTTACAGTAATCAACTTAATTAACTAATTAACTGCTATTATCTTAGCTTCTCGAAGGCCACACGGAAATTCTACTTGGAAAATTTCTAAACTTTTGCCAATCAACATGTGTACCAAGTTTGGATAGATTTCATCAAAGATTGGCCGAGTTATTAACGTTTAAAATTGAACGCGACAGAACGACAGAACGACAGAACGACACGTTCGTGGGGCCTTCGCGCAGCACGAGGCCCAGTTATGAGATACAAATTAAAATTGAGCGACTGTATCACAAAATCAGGTTTTGAGAAATTTACCCACACCACCAATCAATCAAAGAAAGGGGGACAGTACGTGTTCACCCCTTTTAATCCCCCCCCCCCCACCCTTAAAACCACCAATACATAACCGCGACATCTACCACCCACGGAAGGGTAGCACGAACTTATTTCCAATCGCACGTTCAATATGCAAAGCCAGGTGGTTTATAGGAATATAATAAACGCAGTACTCGTATTCATTATAAGCCTCTTTGCGTTCGCCTCGTTTTGTATTTAAATATATTTCTTAAACGCAGGCTAGGACGTTCTTTATAATAATAATAACTAGGGATGCGATCAATATGTGAAGCCAGGTGGTTTATATAATAATTTAGTCAACGCAGTACTCGTCTTCATTATATGCCTCGTTGCGCTCGTCGCTTGTCCTGTTTTGTTATAAAATATTTTTCCTAAACGCAGACTGACGATCTTTATACAGTTATAACTATGCGAAGTTTCGAAACTGTGCGAGTAACTGTTGATACATCTATGTGGATATGTGTGATATGTGGAGATGTGTGATACAACGCCAACGCATCTTATGCCGATGTAGTAATATGGGTATTGAAATAATATTAAATTAATGTACACTCTTAAAGCTGCAGCGAAAAAATGTAGCTAATTTCCTAGGTTACATATAAAATAATAATATTATTTTTAAGAACATTAATTTTACTACTTTGCAAAAATTCAATTAAAAAATAACCAGACATTGTGGAATAAACTATTTCAGAAGCCTACACAACAGCCATGCCATGGATAGTATTTATGTTATGATATCTGTCATTCACCTGAGATAGCAATACAACATTTATAGTGAATTTAAAGAATGCTGTCTGGGCTGGCATAGCAATACTGGTTGTCTATTACTATTCCTCTCTGGTTAGTCTTAGCAACAACTCCCAGCCAGCAGCAGAGACTTGACCAATAATCATTCCCAGCAACTGGGAATGACACACACATCCCATCTATGTACCAGCATGTTGGCCAATAAATGAGCAGTATTTAATGAGAATAAATTTTTTTTGCCGTTTTAATTACTTTAGATCAATTAAAGACACAATTATTAAAGCAAATCACTTGAACTAATTAAAAACTATAATAGAATGGCGTATGGGGATTACATCTGTATAATTTTTAATTATAATTATTTAAATCTTATACTGTAAAACAATTAATTTCCTTTAAAAGGCAGGTTGAAAATGGTGTTTTTACCGTAATAACTTAATTAACTAATTAACTGCTATTATCTTAGCTTCTCGAAGGCCACACTGAAATTCTACTTGGAAAATTTCTAAACTTTTGCCAAACAACATGTGTACCAAGTTTGGATAGATTTCATCAAAGATTGGCCGAGTTATTAACGTTTAAAATTGAACACGACAGAACGACAGAACGACACGTTCGTGGGGCCTTCGCGCAGCACGAGGCCCAGTTATTAGATACAAATTAAAATTGAGCGACTGTATCACAAAATCAGGTTTTGAGAAATTTACCCACACCACCAATCAATCAAAGAAAGGGGGACAGTACGTGTTCACCCCCTTTAATCCCCCCCCCCCCCCAACCTTCCCAACCACCAATACATAACCGGGACATCTACCACCCACGGAAGGGTAGCACGAACTTATTTCCAATCGCACGTTAAATATGCAAAGCCAGGTGGTTTATAGGAATATAATAAACGCAGTACTCGTTTTCATTATAAGCCTCTTTGCGTTCGTCCTGTTTTGTATTTAAATATATTTCTTAAACGCAGGCTGACGATATTTATAATAATAATAACTAGGGATGCGATCAATATGTGAAGCCAGGTGGTTTATATAATAATTTAGTCAACGAGGTACTCGTCTTCATTATATGCCTCGTTGCGCTCGTCGCTTGTCCTGTTTTGTCATAAAATATTTTTCCTAAACGCAGACTGACGATCTTTATACAGTTATAACTATGCGAAGTTTCGAAACTGTGCGATACATCTATGTGGAGATGTGTGATATGTGGAGATGTGTGATACAACGCCAACGCATCTTATGCCGATGTAGTAATATGGGTATTGAAATAATATTAAATCAATGTACACTCTTAAAGCTGCAGCGAAAAAATGTAGCTAATTTCCTAGGTTACATATAAAATAATAATATTATTTTTAAGAACATTAATTTTACTACTTTGCAAAAATTCAATTAAAAAATAACCAGACATATACATTGTGGAATAAACTATTTCAGATAAGCCTACACAACAGCCATGCCATGGATGGTATTTATGTTATTATATCTGTCATTTACCTGAGATAGCAATACAACACTTATAGTAGAGTCAATACAGGAAAGATGTTGGGATGTTGGAATGCTGCCTGGGCTGGAATAGCAATACTGGTTGCCTATTACAGTACAATTCCTCTCTGGTTAGTCTACAGCCACAACTCCAAGCTAGCTCCACACCAGCAGAGACATGACCAATAATCATTCCCAGCAACTAGCTGCTGCCTTACACACACATCCTTCCATCTTACCAGCATGTTAGCCAATAAATGAGCAGTATTTAATGAGAATCAATTTTTTATGACGTTTTAATTACTTTAGATCAATTAAAGACACAATTAATAAAGCAAATCACTTGAACTAATTAAAAACTATAATAGAATGGGGTATGTGGATTACATCTGTATAATTTTTAATTATAATTATTTAAATCTTATACTGTAAAACAATTAATTTCCTTTAAAAGGCAGGTTGAAAATGGTGTTTTTACCGTAATAACTTAATTAACTAATTAACTGCTATTATCTTAGCTTCTCGAAGGCCACAAGGAAATTCTACTTGGAAAATTTCTAAACTTTTGCCAAACAACATGTGTACCAAGTTTGGATAGATTTCATCAAAGATTGGCCGAGTTATTAACGTTTAAAATTGAACACTGCAAAAAAAGCGACAGAACGACAGAACGACAGAATGACAGGTTGATTAATGGTACCACTACGCTAATGCTCACTCACTTCGTGGCTCGCCCCACAGAACGACAGAACGACAGGTTGATTAATGGTACCACTACGCTAAGGCTCACTCACTTCGTGGCTCGCCCCACAGAACGACAGGTTGATTAATGGTACCACTACGCTAAGGCTCACTCACTTCGTGGCTCGCCCCATTAAAAAATAACCAGACATATACATTGTGGAATAAACTATTTCAGAAGCCTACAACAGTATTTATGTTATTATACCTGTCATTTACCTGAGATAGCAATACAACACGTTCGTGGGGCCTTCGCGCAGCACGAGGCCCAGTTATGAGATACAAATTAAAATTGTGCGACTGTATAACAAAATCAGGTTATGAGATATTAACCCACACCACCAATTAATCAAAGAAAGGGGGACAGTACGTGTTCACCCCTTTTAATCTGCACACCCCCCCCCCCCCTCCCCCCACCCACCAATACATAACCGCGACATCTACCACCCACGGAAGGGTAGCACGAACTTATTTCCAATCGCACGTTAAATATGCAAAGCCAGGTGGTTTATAGGAATATAATAAACGCAGTACTCGTTTTCATTATAAGCCTCTTTGCGTTCGTCCTGTTTTGTATTTAAATATATTTCTTAAACGCAGGCTAGGATGATCTTTATAATAATAATAACTAGGGATGCGATCAATATGTGAAGCCAGGTGGTTTATATAACAATTTAGTCAACGCAGTACTCGTCTTCATTATATGCCTCGTTGCGCTCGTCGCTTGTCCTGTTTTGTCATAAAATATTTTTCCTAAACGCAGACTGACGATCTTTATACAGTTATAACTATGCGAAGTTTCGAAACTGTGCGAGTAACTGTTGATACATCTATGTGGAGATGTGTGATATGTGGAGATGTGTGATACAACGCCAACGCATCTTATGCCGATGTAGTAATATGGGTATTGAAATAATATTAAATCAATGTACACTCTTAAAGCTGCAGCGAAAAAATGTAGCTAATTTCCTAGGTTACATATAAAATAATAATATTATTTTTAAGAACATTAATTTTACTACTTTGCAAAAATTCAATTAAAAAATAACCAGACATATACATTGTGGAATAAACTATTTCAGAAGCCTACACAACAGCCATGCCATGGATTGTATTTATGTTATTATATCTGTCATTTACCTGAGATAGCAATACAACACTTATAGTAGAGTCAATACAGGAAGGATGTTGGGATGTTGGATTTCAAGAATGATGTCTGGGCTGGAATAGCAATACTGGTTGCCTATTACAGTACAATTCCTCTCTGGTTAGTCTACAGCCACAACTCCAAGCTAGCTCCACACCAGCAGAGACATGACCAATAATCATTCCCAGCAACTAGCTGCTGCCTTACACACACATCCTTCCATCTTACCAGCATGTTAGCCAATAAATGAGCAGTATTTAATGAGAATCAATTTTTTATGACGTTTTAATTACTTTAGATCAATTAAAGACACAATTAATAAAGCAAATCACTTGAACTAATTAAAAACTATAATAGAATGGGGTATGTGGATTACATCTGTATAATTTTTAATTATAATTATTTAAATCTTATACTGTAAAACAATTAATTTCCTTTAAAAGGCAGGTTGAAAATGGTGTTTTTACCGTAATAACTTAATTAACTAATTAACTGCTATTATCTTAGCTTCTCGAAGGCCACAAGGAAATTCTACTTGGAAAATTTCTAAACTTTTGCCAAACAACATGTGTACCAAGTTTGGATAGATTTCATCAAAGATTGGCCGAGTTATTAACGTTTAAAATTGAACACTGCAAAAAAAGCGACAGAACGACAGGTTGATTAATGGTACCACTACGCTAAGGCTCACTCACTTCGTGGCTCGCCCCACAGAACGACAGAACGACAGAACGACAGAACGACACGTTCGTGGGGCCTTCGCGCAGCACGAGGCCCAGTTATTAGATACAAATTAAAATTGAGCGACTGTATCACAAAATCAGGTTTTGAGAAATTGACCCACACCACCAATCAATCAAAGAAAGGGGGACAGTACGTGTTCACCCCCTTTAATCCCCCCCCCCCCCCAACCTTCCCAACCACCAATACATAACCGGGACATCTACCACCCACGGAAGGGTAGCACGAACTTATTTCCAATCGCACGTTAAATATGCAAAGCCAGGTGGTTTATAGGAATATAATAAACGCAGTACTCGTTTTCATTATAAGCCTCTTTGCGTTCGTCCTGTTTTGTATTTAAATATATTTCTTAAACGCAGGCTGACGATATTTATAATAATAATAACTAGGGATGCGATCAATATGTGAAGCCAGGTGGTTTATATAATAATTTAGTCAACGAGGTACTCGTCTTCATTATATGCCTCGTTGCGCTCGTCGCTTGTCCTGTTTTGTCATAAAATATTTTTCCTAAACGCAGACTGACGATCTTTATACAGTTATAACTATGCGAAGTTTCGAAACTGTGCGATACATCTATGTGGAGATGTGTGATATGTGGAGATGTGTGATACAACGCCAACGCATCTTATGCCGATGTAGTAATATGGGTATTGAAATAATATTAAATCAATGTACACTCTTAAAGCTGCAGCGAAAAAATGTAGCTAATTTCCTAGGTTACATATAAAATAATAATATTATTTTTAAGAACATTAATTTTACTACTTTGCAAAAATTCAATTAAAAAATAACCAGACATATACATTGTGGAATAAACTATTTCAGATAAGCCTACACAACAGCCATGCCATGGATGGTATTTATGTTATTATATCTGTCATTTACCTGAGATAGCAATACAACACTTATAGTAGAGTCAATACAGGAAAGATGTTGGGATGTTGGAATGCTGCCTGGGCTGGAATAGCAATACTGGTTGCCTATTACAGTACAATTCCTCTCTGGTTAGTCTACAGCCACAACTCCAAGCTAGCTCCACACCAGCAGAGACATGACCAATAATCATTCCCAGCAACTAGCTGCTGCCTTACACACACATCCTTCCATCTTACCAGCATGTTAGCCAATAAATGAGCAGTATTTAATGAGAATCAATTTTTTATGACGTTTTAATTACTTTAGATCAATTAAAGACACAATTAATAAAGCAAATCACTTGAACTAATTAAAAACTATAATAGAATGGGGTATGTGGATTACATCTGTATAATTTTTAATTATAATTATTTAAATCTTATACTGTAAAACAATTAATTTCCTTTAAAAGGCAGGTTGAAAATGGTGTTTTTACCGTAATAACTTAATTAACTAATTAACTGCTATTATCTTAGCTTCTCGAAGGCCACAAGGAAATTCTACTTGGAAAATTTCTAAACTTTTGCCAAACAACATGTGTACCAAGTTTGGATAGATTTCATCAAAGATTGGCCGAGTTATTAACGTTTAAAATTGAACGCGACAGAACGACAGAACGACAGAACGACAGAACGACAGGTTGATTAATGGTACCACTACGCTAAGGCTCACTCACTTCGTGGCTCGCCCCACAGGTTGATTAATGGTACCACTACGCTAAGGCTCACTCACTTCGTGGCTCGCCCCACACTCGGGTCCCCAATGCGACAAGGTGAGCTGACTGCCTTGGCAGATAAGCTTTCTCTTAGCGCAGTGGGTGTTCAAGAGCACCGAATGCAGACTGGACAGACTGATGAGGTTCTGATTAAGGACATGGGGGGCGGTTGGCGACTCGCTCTCGCGTCAGCAGATGATAGTGGCAATGGTGGAATTGGTCTATTGATGAATCCAACTGCACATGCAGCATTGGACAAAATAGACCAAATCTCTAACCGCATCATCTGTTGCCACTTCTCATGTTCTGGAAGACTGGCTAAGAAGTTTCCTAAGGTGGTTCTGATTGTGTGCTACTCTCCAACTAGTGTTGCCCCTGTAGTGGAGGTGGAAAATTTCTACCACAATCTACAAGCAGCTACAGATGGAGTGGATCAGCATGCATTCTTAACATTCCTGGGAGACTTTAATGCAAGTCTGCATCAATCACCTACATCGCCCTGGGTCTATAGCAATAGTGTTAACCGAAATTCTGTCCATCTTCAGGATTTTATCTCTGGAAATGGATTGTTTTCGGCTGGAACCCAGTTCAAGAAGCGAACTGGAAAGCTATGGACTCATAGTGGACCCTGTGGTCACAAGTCCCAGATAGACCATATTCTGTTTCGTAGGAAATACAGGAGCTCTTTACAAGACTGTAATGCATTTACACTTCGACCCTTCTCCAGTGATCACCGCCTTATAGTGGCCAAGGTAAGACTTAGTCTGCGTGCTAGCAGAACAACTAAATCTGCCTTGCCGCGACATGACTGGTCCTCTCTGTTGCAACAGCCAAGTGTGAGATCCAGCTTCACACTACAGCTGAGCAACAGGTATGAGGCTCTTGCCTCTGAGGCGGCAGATCACTGTGAGGGCTATACTGCCTTTACAGAAGCAGTTAAGTTAGCAGCTGCAGAAACAGTTCCTGTATTCCCTCGAAGCAGGAAAAGGGCCCCCTGGACTGACAACAAAATTCAGAAGTGCCGAAATGACCTTCATAAGGCGCAGAAAGAGTCCCGACTCAAACAGACTACAGCGGCCAAGAATGCAGTTAAGGCTGCATCTAGGTCCCTGAACAGGCAGTACTCTGTTAATCTACAGGAGCTAATAAACCAACAGGTTGATGCCATCAATGATGCTGACGACAGCAGGCAATCATCCCAGGCATGGAAATCGATCAACTTGCTTACTGGGCGGAAAAGCCAACCAACCACCAAGGTTAAGGCTGAATCACCAGCCGATCGCCTCAATGGTTGGAAAGCCCACTTTGAAAAGCTCCTCAATAATGACAGGGTATTGCCTGATAAATTTATAGAAGTAAAAGTGTCTGAGTCTGTACTCCCAGATATTCCCATTGGCGATATCTCCTTTGCAGAAGTGAAGGCTGCTGCAAAGAGCATTAAGACCAATCGTGCCAGTGGAGTAGATGGTATTCCCCCTGAGGTCTTTAAAATATCTGAGTGTTTAAAGCTCATCTATCCCATCATAGTAGACATGTACCGAACAACAAGAGTCCCACAAGAAATGAAAACAAATAAGTTGGTGCCAGTTCCCAAGAAGGGCAACCTAACACTCTATGGTTCTTTTCGGGGAATCTCATTGATCTCGATTGCTGCAAAGCTATACAATAGGATTCTATTAAATCGCATCAGGGATCCCATTGAGAGACTGCTCCGTGGAAATCAGAATGGGTTCCGTAAAGGTCGTGGTACCATGGAGCCCATTTTGGCACTTAGAAGGATAATTGAAGAATTATCAAAAAAGAAAGACAGGCATCTGGCTGTTATCTTTGTTGACTTCTTCAAGGCCTTTGATTCAGTCTCTCGCTCACGTATGTTCAGCATACTTTCATTATATGGGATTCCTGATGAAATTATTGCAGCAATAAGATCAGTATACGATAGTTCGACAACATTTGTGTCTACTATTGACGGTGACACAGAACCATTTGAAGTGTTATGGGGCGTCCTCCAAGGAGACACACTTGCACCATTCTTGTTCATTATTGTGGTTGACTATGTTCTACGCATGTCCTTAGATCATTATAATGATGATGGGGTGATGATAACTCCACCTACTGGCTCCAGAAGTCGAGGAAATCCTGCCAAGTACCTAACTGATCTAGACTTTGCTGATGACTTAGGAGTACTCTCAGAATCATTAGAGGGAGCCCAACGGCTCCTCAGCTCATTAGAACATGCTGCTTCTAGTGTTGGTCTTTTTATTAACTCCAGAAAGACCAAAATTCTGACAGTTAACTTTGAAAGTCCTCAGCAAGTCTCTGATCGGATGAGCATAAGCTCAAAGGATGGTATGCTTGAGCATGTGGACGACTTCTGTTACCTGGGATCATGGATCCGGAAGTCAGGTGAGGACCTTCGAATACGTAAGGGAAAGGCATGTGCAGCCTTGATTAGGCTTTCCAGGATTTGGAAGTCACCGAGAATTAATCGGAAACTTAAGGTCCGATTATTTAGAGCAGCAGTAGTTCCAGTACTCCTCTACGGGAGTCCATGCTGGGCTCTAACTGCTGAGGACACCAAATCTCTAGATGGCACATTCACAAGAATGCTACGCCGGGTTCATTGTGTCAAGTACAATGCACACATCTCCAACCAGACACTATATAACATTGGAGGTGTCTCATTGGTTCCCCCAAGCTTGACACTAGAACAAAATCGCCTCC
The DNA here is from genome assembly GCA_032718475.1 of Nemertoderma westbladi. NCBI lineage: Eukaryota > Metazoa > Xenacoelomorpha > Nemertodermatida > Nemertodermatidae > Nemertoderma > Nemertoderma westbladi. Next base: position 23,826 of record JAUCBJ010000634.1, on the reverse strand, counting down.
GCTTTGCAGGACATTGCTTTCGCCGTGAGGACCAGCCAGTGCATAATATTGTACTTTGGCAGCCTCATGGAGTGAATAAGCATGGTGGACAGCCCATGACTTTCTTGAGACGCATCTTAAATGACACTGGCCTTGAAGATGCGGATGATCTAGCAAATGTCATGGGTGATAGGGAGTTGTGGCGGTGCAATTTTGTTGACAAGCCGGCACAGCATTCTTAAAAATGCAGCTGCAATGCAGCATGCCGATCCTAGTAGTAGTAGCTGATATAGCTACCCTCCTGTCTAATCAATCTCACTCTGGGCTCGACCAGGAGTCATGTTGTCAGTAAATCCATTCGAGGGTTTGGTATGGTTACCAGAGGATTGTTAATATGAATAATGGATTTGTTGTTACGTTGTATATTTGATACAATATAACAAAACTATCACAAGTACGATGAGGATTGTGTAAATATTGTGAGTGAATAATATAAAACTACTGTAGGTGTAATATATTGATATTATTCAATGTTTAGAGGAGGATATACGGACATATTCAACTGAAGCAAAATAAACCGTATAACTACCGAGGCAGACGACCGAGGTTGTTCTACAAGGTTTTATTGCTGAAGATATAAACTTTTAGCTTGATGGTGTGCCTTTTGCTATTATTTGACAGACAGATAGTCGGATAGTCAGAAAGTACGACAGAAAGACATACAGACAAACTATATTTCATTAAAAGTAAAACTGACATCAGATATGAAGTCAGCGACCAGGAAAACCCCCATAGCAAAAATCTTAGCATGACTTTGTGCTTTCTTGTTGCTAGATATAGACAGTTTTTGCGCGGGAAGGTTCAAACGTTAAAAGGCAATTATCTCGGAATGGAATTTTTGCTTTCCTACGAAATTAAAAATGCTATTCTTCTGCCCATTTTTAATGTTTTTTGATGAAATTTGGACACAGTAATCACAAGCTTGGTCTCTTCAAAAGTATTGGGCAGAAATTTAAAATTTTGATCCTAAACTCTTTTTATTGGCTTCGAAATGTGAAAAAATGCGATTTTTTAAAAAAAAAATACGAAAATAATTAATTACTTTAGTAATGAACAGTTCAACTATAGTTGAAAGGTCAACTAGTTAAGTTGTCATTTGGTGTTATTTAGTTAAAGTAGTTTTAGTTAATTTGTCGCGACGAATTTAGTTAGTTAAAGCGTTTTTTAAAGAAAAATAGTTGAACTTTCAACTAAATTCCAAACCTTAGCCATACCACCATTACCGATCACACTGTACTATTCGGCCTTCTTAAAAGTAATGGCCTCTCTATCAGAGGCCTATTTGCCGTTTACCTATCCCCTATCAGAGGCCATGGTTGCCTGGTCCTACTTCTAGTGCAGTAGTGCTAATGTACCTACCGGTTACCTACACCTACATCTATCAGGCTATAATAGTCAATAGTACTCTAAATTATTTTTCAAAATTGTGTTTTAGTTAAGTTTTAGCTAACTTTTTAACTTTTATTTAACTAGACACCTAAGAATAGTTGAAAAAGTTAGTTAACTAGTCATTTTTAATTATTTAGTTGGGTTTAGTTAAATTGTCACTACAAAATTAGTTGAACAGCACTGGTAATGAAATTGGAAATAATCAATTTGTGGATGTAGATACAGCTAATCATGTAAAGACAGTGGCTAGGAAACTCCATTGGGGTGCGGGGCCAGGAAGAGCCAACGCTCTCCACTGGCAGGACAATGCTGCTGTACCGAGGTGCAGCCAGTTCCCGTCTACGGGAAGCAACTGATAGTTTAGTTCGAAGGCTAACCAATCAAGTGGTTGAGTGGTCCTCTATTAGGGCTCTAATGGCCTGCAGGGTAATTTCCTTGGATAAGTGCCCTGGTGTTCGACCCATTGGAGTCGGGGAGTCTTTGAGGAGAGTTCGTGGGAAGTGTGGCTGAGACAACCCGGTGGATGTGAAGTTGCTGTCGTAAATAAATTATTTATATTAAATTTATGCCTACACACTCACCTCAAGTTTTACTAGTTGTCCTCCCATGCACGTGTCAACGTTAACAAATACTGTTCTTTCGTTGTCTTTAGAAAAAATGAAAGCTCTTGCATGCAATCTAATATGTATCCCTGTATCAATCTGGACAGGATTCGCATATCCCATCTACAAAACAATTTATACTCGACTAAAGTAAGCATAGTAAATTTCACCAGTGCAGTGTTCACATTTTATGTCATTGTTTTCAACTATTTTTTACTCAGTTTTAACTTATCAAGCAGCCATTTAGTGATTCAATATAGAGAGGAGCCCTGGATGTGGCTGCAATCTTCGGGAGTCAGTATTATTTGGTCTTAAAATTCAGTAATACGAAGTTTAAGACCTTTTTCGGTCTTAATATTCGTTTTAAGCAAAATTTTAAAAAATATTGCCTAAGTGGCCCTAGAAAAGCCTCAAGCCAAAATGCTACAACTCTTACGATTTAGGCAGGGATACTTGCCTATCCATAGTTTTAACTAGCACGTACCGTACGTAAAGTTGGCATCAATTTATAGTTGATATTACCGTTGAGTATAAGGGAGGAAGCAACCTACATTGTCAAAATCGCAATTAGGGAGTTATTTATAGCATTTCCACCATGTATTTTAATTATTATCTGGTTAGTTAGTTACTTTACATAATAAAAATAATATATTATTATTCATCCAGCTAAATGGGAAATAGGCACTGAGTATTTGTAAAAAAAAGGCAACAGACACGAAAATAAAAACGAACTACATAATGACAAAAAAATAAACACAAACAATTAAAAAAATATATGTGTTGTTTCAATGTGTCTTTTTATTTGAAATTGAAGTTGCATTAATTATGTAAAGCACCATAAATATTGTAAGATTACTGATTAAAAAATAAAAGCTACTTACAATAGTAACGTAAACTTTCAAGAAACTCTTAAACAGTAGACTACATAATTGTATATGTACAGGACTGGTCGTAATTAAAATCATATGAAATTCTACTTACAACAATTGTTTTAGTATAAGAGCTTTCCGCACTCGCCCTGATACCATAACTTAAGTCGCAATGGTAAAAAGGGTTACTTTATCATATCAAATTAATATATTTACTTAATAATTAATAATACTTACCATATTTACTTGTACAGGTGGTCCAGTGACATCCCCTCTTCCCACTCCTAGCATATACTCCCCAGCAAGAGAAGGCATTATAACACTCAATAGTGCCATAAAGCTTAATGAAGAAATCATTTTGACAAGCGAACAATCGAATTATAATTCAATTAAAACTAAGAATATATTTGTTTATTGTATTTAAATATTTGTACGCCAAATTAAATTATTTATAATAATGTAGAAGACATATAGGCCTACGATGATATATAGGTCTTTATAGGACACTCATATAAGGAAATAAAGTGCAGGATTGATTGATTCATTGAGGATGAATTTCCAAGATGCCAAAAAAATGATGTGTTTGTCTAAAGTTTTTGAATATATTGCAAATCAATCAATCACCATGGTTATATATATATATATATATACTATTCATCTACAATTAATACATAGATACCTACAAATACCTAACACAGCATAACAAATTAATAAATTACTAAGTAAATTATTACAATTAAATACGAATATGACTAAAAATTTAATACATTTGAACAACTATAACAATTTCTACAAATGTTAATGAGATTGAATGAATTTGTAAATAGATAGTTACACCTCCCCCTCCCCCCTACTGTAATATTTATTTTCGCTGTCAATCTTTTAATACACGCTTTAGAAAAAAAGGTGTCCCCGTCGCCTTTGAACCATTTACACCGTAGGAATTCCTTAAACTTATAGTTAGTGCAATAAAGATAAATAAGAAGGGAGCAACTTGTTTCTGTAAACTTGTTGCTGTACTCCTCACGTGGGAAACTTGAAGCAGTTGCTTATTTCCGAAACTTATTTCTGAAACTTGTTGCTGGACTTCTCACACAGGAGAAACTTGTTGCTTAAGGAAATAACAATTATTTCAAAAATAATTATCGAACATCTTCGGTCATTTATACATAATATCACTCAAATTAACTAATATTAGCAAGTATAAACAAATAGGGACGTAATAATAATGATTTATTGTTAAATTTCTGGAAATCTTTAATAAAATATTTTGTTTGTAATGTAATGAGTAATAAATTATTTTATTACCACATAAAAAACAAAAGTTTTTATTCTTAAACTGTTACTTTTTCACAATGGATTTATTTACTTATGCGGCTCTGCGGTTACGAAATAAATTTTAGAGAACACTAAATTATTTACTATTGAGTAAGGCAAAAGGAGAATCAGGAGTTGAATAGTACAATAATTTGAATCACAGTAACTATGGAAGCAATATTAACATACTACAGTTCAATATATTTTTTATCAAATGAAGTATAATTTATTATAAAAAACTACCATTACACTTTTTTTAAAGTTCTACTTTTTTCCCATGTAAGTAAATAATTATTAAAAGTGGGAAATGAACTTCTTTTTAAAAATGTTGCAGCTACTAGTTGCTATACTCCTAACACGTTCGTGGGGCCTTCGCGCAGCACGAGGATGAGTGATGAGATACAAATTAAAATTGGGCAATTCTATCACAAATCGGTATTTAAGAAATTTAACCAAAGCGCCAATAAATTAAAGAAGAGGTGAAAGTTCATCATCTTCAACCCCCATCTTAATCTGCACCACCCCAACCCAAAGACGCACAGAGTAGGCCTATTGATGAAAGGCAGGTATAACATAAATTTTAGGCACTAGTATAGCTTGTGTGACCAAATGGGAAAATATTAGAAGAAAATTTTTAGAGGTTTTTGCTTTACTTTCATTTTTTTATAGATGATGGTTGACTGGCATCCGATTGACTGATAGCTCGTAAATTTTTTTTTAGGTAGCTAGTGTTTTTATAAGGTAGCTAGTGTTTTTATAAGGTAGCTAGTGTTTTTAAAAATACATGAGGATTTCAATAAAATTGCAATAGATTTTTATGGTGCATTGTAACATGGTTAATTGTAACATTACAATTGTAGCCTAACTTGTTACTATTAACAGCAGGTTGTTATTTAGCACTTTACAACTTTAGAGGACATTAAAATATTGTATTGCCTGTCCATTTATATTATTGTATTGGTTATGTAATGTATGACCGCGAGCTGTAAAGTTACGCTGTCATGGTTACCCTGTAAACAATATGTGGTATTTAATATTAATTGCCAGACAGCCAGATAGGCCTACTCCATCACCTACCGGTAGGCGGTATAGCTATTAATAAACAGTAGCTATAAACTATTAACATGGCTTCAAACGCCACCATAAATATAAGCTAACTTATTTATAACATAATTTATGTCATTTTTACATTTATTTATACAGCAACTAATATAATTCGTGCAGTTTCTATCACTTACAATATATATACAATCATTTCGTAATGTTAAAATTTTGGAATAAAACAACATACATACTTGTTGCAAAGTACTTTACAGTGTTCTGATCCTCGTGGCTTTAATTTCACTCACTCAATAACGTTCGTTCGTGTAACAAAACCACTCGGATCGTCACACAGTAAAGTGCTACTTTACACACAATTATGTAAAGACTGTTGTTATTACTACTGTAGCTAGCTGCCAAACAAAATTGACTAGCTACCGCTAAATCGATAATCAGCCAACCATATTCAATAAAAAAATCCAAAAAAATGCTGATTGATTCATCAAAGTTTGTCAAAAATGGTCACACAAACTTTACTTAATTATTGCATACATTTGATTTAATGTTTAATTATATATTTTGTTACATTATGTCAACTTAACAGCGTTCTGGTTAATTACTCGTAACGCTGCAAAATACATACTACTTTGCAGCGTTGCCGCCTATAGAACGGAACACTGCAAACTAATCAATGACATGGAAACAACTTCAATTAACTTATTCCAGAATGTATTATTGCCATTTATATTATAATGGGTGCTTATTTATTCAATAAATCAGCACGTGTTTGCATAATACATGCGTCCAGTTTGCAGTGATAGAACTAGCTACTGTACTGTAAAGTATGTAAATAATTGTTCAACGTGGAAATGAGCAAAGACAATATGGCGACAGTTTTCTGTAAAACTGAACGGACACAGACGGTGACTCAGTTTGCTTCAGTCGACGATAGATCAACGATTTATCACATCTATGCGGGAGATAACAACAATAAACTTTAGATTTAAATGTATAATTAATACTGTGTACCTGTTAATAAATTTCACTCATATTCGATATAGTACATGATTAAATGTATAAATGAGTATTCATAAAGTCCTTTCTACAGGATAGTTCTAAATTAGGAAAACACTAGTAAAACGGTAAAACACTAGGAAAACATAAGAAAAGTACTGTAATACACCCGGAAAACAGTGAAAATATTGATCAGCAGGAAATTTAACACATGTACTTCTCTGAATTGACAATCCTAAATGTACTCCTCGCATAGCACCCCTTAAGTAATCACTGTAAAACATAGGGAAAACACTATAAAAACACTATAAACCTTCCGGAAAACAGTGAAAAAATTGATCAGCATTAAATTTTACCTATATGCTGCAAAAAAATAAATTGAAAGAGTCTAATACTGCCCAGAAAGCTTGTTGCCAGGTAACCAAAGAACTGTAACCAATCAGCATGCAGTGCAGTATCAGTACAGCAGTACTATCCTTGTTTTACCAGTCAGTTGGTAGAGGCGCAAAGTACCAATATTGCTGTATTCTGGTAGGCCTATTACCTGATTACAGATTACAGTATTAGTGCTGTAGTGTATTCCAGTATTCAGATATTGCAGTATTGTTAGGGTTAGTTAAAGCTGTAAATATTTCTATATTTAGTAGCTGAGTAGTACCGGTAAGCATTACAGTATTAAGACAGCCTGGCAGCCTGGTTACAGAGATAGTGCCATAGCCATGGGCCATTACAGCATTGGATGCATTGTATTCTGGTCAGTAAGGTAAGGCCTATCATAGAGCCAGAGAGTGTACCGGTCACCCGAAACCCTGTCAACTTCTGAACTTCCGGGTGCCTGCAACCGGTATCTTAACTAGGCCTACATTCTAATTATTGCATTAGACAAAATTCCATAACAGCATCTTATTATTATTCATATTATCAAACCTATCAGCATATGCAGATATGACGACATTGGATACAACTGTTAAAGATATTCTGCTGGAGTTGTTTCAGTCATCGAGTAGCGTCGAAGGAACCGAAGATTTGCTGCGTGGAGGTTATCCAACGGTGTCGTTCTATAGAAGAGTTGTTCATTCCGACCTTCGCAATCAAGATTAAGTGGCCATGGATTCGCAAAGGGAGTGTTACTAATAAATATTTAGTAGAAGAAATCAATCCCACTAACTCTCTTGTTGGCGCTGTTTTTGGGAATATTACTAACATCAGCCAAGATCTTCCCTTTCGGTTTCTTTTTAGGGATTCCTCCTTGGAGAACTTCCGTTTTCTCTTTAGCTGGCAATGTTTTCTTGTACTTACGAACACGAGGTTTTTTACCAGCACTGGGATCTGCAGGTATACATTGCTTAAACCTACCATCATTCGTTATCACTTTCGTAAAATTGTCTATCTCGCCAGAAAAAATGGCACATGCAACAAGATGTTCACAGAAACCAATGGTTGCCAATGATACGCAGCTACCGGTACAACCATTTAACTTTATTTTAGGAACTTCTATTAATTGAGATGAATCTCTCGGCGTTCTCCTAACAACATAGCCGAAACCATTCGGTTACCAAACAGTTACCATGTCCATGCATAGCCTTGTAACATTCTTCCAGCTGTTCGTCATCTAGAATCATGAAATATTTCACAAAGTGTGAGATTCTTCCTACCTTCGGTTTGCTCTCGTAGACGTTTGTTAGACCCTTCACTCAATACAGACCGATAATGTAAGTTAATGGATACACCAAAGCTGATACAAGCAAATTTTGTAGCCATGGAACGTATTTTGTCAACTTTATAATCGTAGAACCAAACCCAAAATCTTTCCAATCCAAGTGAAATCCATCTTTCTTTTAATTTATTTAACGTAAAGTAAGAAAAAAAGTAAGTGCAAAGTAAGAAAATGCTTTAGTAGTGGATTTTGAATGTATAAATGTTGGCCCTAGCAAGTCTGGTGGGTTATTCGTTGTCCTGTTTATAAACCAAGGAGCAGTAAAGCTCATCGATGTAAGAAAGTAATTACCAAAGTTATAGGTTTTATCGACCTGAAGAACACTTCGATAGCGCACTGCACTTTGTTCCAATATCCTTACCATCGTATCATTTGCCAAAAGAACAACAATATCCTTACCATCGTATCATTTGCCAAAAGAACAACAAGTCCATGCTCGGTTAAACCGTCTTCTTTCTGTCTTTGATACGATTACCATTAGCAATCTGCATAATTCGGCTTTATGGCAATCTGCATAATTGCCATAAAATTCGCCATATCGTCAGTAGTTTATATAGGCGAAATACATGATTTACGTTGCTTATGTAACTCGTAATTTACATTGTAAATAACTTTCCGATTCGGAATAACATCCTGATGGTCTTGGTAGACGTGTTGAAGTTTTTTCCCTTTTGCTAATTCTTCAATGACAGTTTCTTTAACCCGTTTACTTATATGTGGTCGGGATTGAAGTAAATGGCCTCTCTTATTAATACTAGCAGCCATTTGTAGTGAATCTACATCCGCCAATCCGATCCACTTATATTGAATAACAACGTAGTCCTCAGTAGGGAATGGTGTAGAGAACTGGCCATACTTCAATGTTATTCGAGACTGAATACGGGTATAATTAGGATTTTGCAGGTGCCAATAATAGTTCTACAGATTTCCAAGACAGCTGAACGATATTCTTGCTGTTCGAATCGGCAATGTGAACTCTTAATATCAGTACGAATCCACTTCTTATCTGATTCACTTTTCTCACAGAGGTAGATAGAATCTTTTGCTTTATCTTCCCACTGTATTCGAACCAAATAGTCCAGCTCCCGCTGTATTGTCAGTAAGTCTGAAGTAGAAATCGACCCAGTGGCATTGATTTCTTCTACTAAATATTTATTAGTAACACTCCCTTTGCGAATCCATGGCCACTTATCTTGATCGCGAAGGTCAGAATGAACAACTCTTCTATAGAACGACGCCATTGGATAACCTCCACTCAGCAAATCTTCGGTTCCTTCGACGCTACTCGATGACTGAAACAACTCCAGCAGAATATCTTTAACAGTTGTATCCGATGTCGTCATATCTGCATATGCTGATATGTTTAATAATATGAATAATAATAAGATGCCGTTATGGAATATTGTCTAACGTAATAATTAGAATGTAGGCCTAGTTAAGGTACCGGTTGCCGGCACCCGGAAGTTCAGAAGTTGACAGGGTTTCGTTCGGGTGACCGGTATGCTCTCTGGCTCTATGATAGGCCTTACCTTACTGACCAGAATACAATGCATCCAATGCTGTAATGGCCCATGGCTATGGCACTATCTCTGTAACCAGGCTGCCAGGCTGTCTTAATACTGCAAAGCTTACCGGTACTACTCAGCTACTAAATATAGAAATATTTACAGCTTTAACTAACCCTAACAATACTGCAATATCTGAATACTGGAATACACTACTGCACTACAGCACTAATACTGTAATCTGTAATCAGGTAATAGGCCTACCAGAATACAGCAATACTGGTACTTTGCGCCTCTACCAACTGACCAGTAAAACAAGGATAGTACTGCTGTACTGATACTGCACCGTATGCTGATTGGTTACAGTTCTTTGGTTGCCTGGCAACAAGCTTTCTGGGCAGTATTAGACTCTTTCAATTTATTTTTTTGCAGCATATAGGTAAAATTTAATGCTGATCAATTTTTTCACTGTTTTCCGGAAGGTTTATAGTGTTTTTTTAGTGTTTTCCCTATGTTTTACGGTGATTACTTAGGGTGCTATGCGAGGAGTACATTTAGGATTGTCAATTCAGAGAAGTGCATGTGTTAAATTCCCTGCTGATCAATATTTTCACTGTTTTCCGTGTGTTTTACAGTACTTTTCCTATGTTTTCCTAGTGTTTTACTGTTTTACTAGTGTTTTCCTAATTTAGAATCATCCCTTTCTACACATACCGAACGCTGATAAGTTGACATAATGTAACAAAATTAAATAGACCATTGCTTGCAAAGGTGACTTTTCAGCGTTAAAGACCCTTGTTTATTTATGTACCGAGCGAGCGCAGCGAGGGAGGTAACGTTGAAAGTGTTACTTTGCACACAATGATGTAAATAGTTACAATGTCTAATAAAAACAGGCAAATTTATTTTCACAATGTTTTTTTTTTCAATGTACAGTATTTAATTTCTCAATGTTTTTTTTCTCAATATCCGATTGGCCAAACTGAGTATTTTTTATCTCAATATCTGATTGACCGAGCCCTGCCTTTTTTTGCTCATTATCTTAATGGCCGAGTCTTGCCTTTTTTTGCTCAATATCTGATTGGCTAATCTATGTATTATTTTTCTCAATATCTGATTGGCCGAGCCCTGCATTTTTATGCTTAATATCTGATTGGTCGCACCTCTAGCTATCATATTTTAGGTTCCACTGCCGCATGTACGGTACTTCATGTAGCCTATGGCATAGGGTATATCGCTAGCAAATAGTGCAGCCGTATAAGCTTGGATGGGCGGACTATCCAGATGGTAGACTGAAGGGAAGGTACTGGTAGCTTGCTATTGGTGCAGTAGTGATAAGACTATATGGAATGTATGTGGATTATTTTCATTAAACGAAGTGGTGAGCGAATAACTAACAGGTGCCTAGCGCAGCGGTACAATAGGCAGAAATGGCAGAATGACCTAAATGCTGACAGGGAAAGGTGCGGACCAATCAGATATTGAGAAAACAATTCAAGGTTTTGTCAATCAGATATTGAGCAAAAAGAGGCAGGGCTCGATCGATAAGATATAGAAAAAAAAAAGATTGAGAAATAAAATACATTGAGAAAATAAATACATAGAGAAACAAAACATTGAATATTAATACTAAATGTATCCCATATATACTTTTTTATATATACTATATAATTTATGGCCAGAACGAGTCGATAGGTTAGCAGATTTATGGAAATTTCAAAATATATATTTAGTATTTTAATTTAAATGGGAATTTTACTTCAAAAGTAACCTTTTGATCTTTCTTGTGTATTATGAATTCTTTAATTCAAACATATACACTTCGTATTATTCAAATGAACTACCAAAGACTCTTTATTCCAACCTACCAGCACTCATTACCTCACTTGTTTTATCCAAGCAAAATAAGTATTCTGAAGTGTTTGCAAGTATTTACGTTAATTAAGTGAATGTGTTCACTTGTTGGTACGAGCTAGATTTTGCTATTTCTTTTCTTGGAAATATTCTAAAACATATTAGCTACTTTAAAAAAAGATGTTCTAGAATAAATATCTTTTGTTTTATAACATAAAATATTAAACTACGCAGTATGACGGAGGTGGACCTACCCGTTCATACAAATGCTGTACCATTAGCTACACCCGAAATAACAGACATACCGGCACGAATACCAAAGAACCCAGACAATGACACTGATAAAGATCACGAGAAGGGCGATGCCAGTAATGTGGGACTTTACAACATGGAACCGGGAGATGAAACGCCGAGGGAAGAAACGCTGAATGAACCGAAACCTAATAAAGACAAAACAACTAGATTAGACAAACCGGATTCTTGCGTCACTGAAGAAGAAGATGAAATTAGCATCTTCACCTATGTTATGGTAAAGGATTTCCGTTTCTACTACTCGCACCCATATTCCCGACTTATTATCGCTTACTCTATAATAATATTAAACTTCCTTATATTGGCCGAGGATCCAGTTACGCACAGTGGCAAAGAGGCCGAGATACCGGTAGTCGGTCACGCTATATCGCTGGTACTAACTCGCTACCCTCCTGAACCAGGATATGCCTTCATGAAAGTTCTCGGATGGATATTAGCTATACTTATTGGTATGCTCTTAGGAAAATTTGTAATTCATCAATTATTTTTCGGGAGTCTCCTCAGACTAAAGATGTTCCGGGATTGTCAAGGCTCGTGGATGATCATGTTCCTCTCTACTCTCGCTCTTCTCTTTCTGTTTGCAGTTACCTACAGCGCACTGATGGTTTGGTGGAGCGCAGGAAGACTAGAGGAATATGTGCTTAATGGGCAGATTAGCATATCTAACGAATGGTTTATGAAGTTTGCGGGTTGTGGTACCTGGTTGGGAGACTTCGTTACGGCCTGGATGGTCACTGATATGATGTTAGTTTTGATGTAAACCACCCCCCTCCCCCCCCCCACTCCTAATTTTTCTACAAATCCTGATGAGATTGCATGAAATTAAGAGAGGGAGAGAGTTTCACTTTCCGACCATTTATCTCTACTGGGTGAGCCAGAATTTTTATTTTTATGGCAAGCACACTGTATTACCCCCCCCCCCCCCCCCCTGTGCTCAGTATCCACCCTTAGTAGCACTCCAACAACCAGCTACAGTAGATACCGTAACAGTAAAACTATGGGCCTAATATCTCAATAGAAGATATTCATAACGCTGATGATAATTCACGGTGAACACTGAGTATAATCTACTTTCGGAGGAGAGAGAGACATTGACCTATCCTGATTGGTCAGGGTAGGTGGTCTGCAATTGGTTCTGCTGGCAATAAGTTTAGTTAAAGGACAGCAGATTGGATGGGTTTGTTTGCTGTTAGTTAATCAGGTGATTCTCTCTCTCCTGATTGTAGTAACACAATATGTTACCACTGTAGGTATCTACACACAATACAATATTGGGGGTGACTTAATAGGTTGTATGTGTCAACCAATAATATAATAATGAATACAATGGATCTACTGTATTAAATTGGTAGATTGCGCAGTCATGTGCTACTAATTTAGTTCAAGTTGCAAGGCATTCTGACAGGAATGTTAATTGCTTGTCATTTTTTGACTTTCAGCTGATAAAGGTGCTATATTAGTTTTTGGGTGCCGAATTGTTCTCAGGGATAAATCCCAAACATTCCCAACCAAATTCAAGTTATTTTATTACTATTTTGAATCCTTGTATGTCCAGCTTTCTATCAGAACTAACAAACAGCTATATAATAGTACTGTAGAAGAATAATTATTAAATAACAGTTAAATTGCAATGATAACTATAGGTTTTTTCTTTTTTTTTCTTGCAAGTATATTTTGAAATCATAAAAAATTTGTAAAAATCTTGATATATTGTATTATAATTAAACTGTTGCAGAATATTTCGTAACATATATTTCGTAATATATTGCATTATTGCCGCAGCATTAAAGGTATGGGTAGCTCTATCAAAAATGGACAAATCAGACCTCCCCAGGTTCCCAAAGACCAATTTATTTTGAGCCACAGTATACTTTTATACAGGGAGAGAATCTGACACTGCTGAAATCACTGGAACAAGATATTTAAGGGCAGCCCTAATTTTAAGAATGCTGTGCCGGCTTGTCGACAAATTGCACTGCAACAACTCCCTATTACCCATGATATTTGCTAGATCATCCGCATCTTCAAGGCCAGTGTCCTTTAAGATGCGTCACAAGAAAGTCATGGGCTGTCCACCATGCTTATTCACTCCATGAGGCTGCCAAAGTACAAGATTATGCACTGGCTGGTCCTCATATCGAAAGCAATGTCCTGCAAAGAGGAGGCGACTTTGTTCTAGTGTCAAGCTTGAGCGAACCAATGAGACACATCCATGTTATATAGTGTCTGGTTTGAGATGTGTGTAGTACTTGACACAATGAAGCCGGTGTAGCATTATTGTGAATGTGCCATCCAGAGATTTGGTGTCCTCAGCAGTAAGAACCCAGCATGGACTCCCATAGAGGAGTACTGGAACTACTGCTGCTCTAAATAATCAGACCTTAAGTTTCTGATTACTTCTCTGTGACTTCCAAATCCTGGAAAGCCTATTCAAGGCTGCCCATGCCTTTCACTTACGTATTCGAAGGTCCTTACCTGACTTCCGGATCCATGATCACATGTAACATAAGTCGTCCACATGCTCAATCATACCATCGTTTGAGCTTATGGTCATCCAGTCAGGGACTTGCTGAAGACTTTCAAAGTTAACTGTCAAATTTTTGGTCTTTTGGATTTAATAAAAAGACCAACACTAGAAGCAGCCTGTTCTAATGAGCTGAGGAGCCATTGGGCTCCCTCTTGTGATTCTGAGAGTACTCCTAAGTCATCAGCAAAGTCTAGATCAGTTAGGCACTTGGCAGGATTTCCTCGACTTCTGTAGCCAGTAGGTGGAGTTACCATCACCCCATCATCATTATGATGATCTAAGGAATGCTTAGAACATGCGTAAGTTTGTTTCTGGAACCAACAGATGAAAGCGTAAGTAGTATCTGTAGACGATCGGCTATAGATAAAATGTCATGACTGGAAAACTCATCACACAAGGGCAGAATACCTGTTTTTCTCTACGTTTTTATAACGAATATTATATTGTTTTATTTCAAAAAAGTATCACCAGCGTTATCACTGTAACCTTGGATTTCTTAGGCAGAAACTCATGGTCCTCTGAATTACCACAAAACACCCCACAAAATACCCCAAACAAACTCCCAAATAGTTTAAAAATACTCCAAAAACCGTCTTTATTGGCTAAAATACTGAAATTCCAGTACTTGTAAAATGACGAATTACTGTAGGCCTATCTAAAAACACCACAAAATCTGCCCATCTCTCATTTATTTCGTTGTATTCTGGGGTATTTTGGGGTACTTGGTAGCATAGTAGGTCCCTAAGCTCCAAAAAAACGTAGCGTCATCTTCATTACAATTGAGGAGCACGTTCTAATCATCAAGAACAAAGTTTATATTATTATAATAGGTCTATGGCCGCTACTAGGTCCAGTACTTATCGGTCTTGCTGTCATTATGCATGATTGACCATGCCTATTCAAATATTTTGATTGTGCTACAGCATGTCCATGATATAAATATATTTTTTATTTCAGGTTGCAGGACAAGGAGAATTACCCGAGTTGGGCGCGATTGCCACGTCGTTACTGGAAGGGATGGACTCGGATCATTCTCTTCTGGTTCGTCGCCATAACAGCCTCTATCATTGTTATATGCGTTATAACTACAGACATTATTTCCTGGGATACTTTCAATATGGGTTACGTTTACACCAATGAGTTAAGCAGGGCTTTCCTCGCCGGTTTCATTTTAGTAATGGATCTTCTAATCGTAATGCAAGATTGGGAGTTTCCACACTTTATGGGAAGTTTAGATATAAAACTTCCTGGAGTCAACACAAGCTCTATCTATATACCCATTCCTGCCTGTTGTAAAAATGTGGATTTGTCTGTTCATATAACAGGGAAATGGTTCAATTACGGTGTCATCTTTATCGTAATGATCTTAGATATGAACATGTGGAAAAATCAGATCTTTTACGATCCCTTTACTTTCGGGCAGTATGTAGGACCATCTGGGAGGGTCTATACTGTAACTAACTCAACGCAACTCTCCGAGTTTAATGAGACTCAACTTACTTACGACTATCGAAGTTCTACGATTAACCCGTTTACTGGGTTTCCTTATATCCAAGAGGATTCCTTTGTTAACGCTCATTTCGCTGATTTCAGTTGGCCAGTTAAACTCACTGCGGTTCTTCCGGTTATTATTGGGTTTGGGACGTTTGGATGCCTCGTCTGGTTTTATGGAAGATTTGGTGTAAACGACCCCCAAATCGCTAGGATGAGGAAAGTTCGAAAGGAAAGGATGAAAAGGTTTGGGAACACGTTTAAGATGATGAAAGGTGTGGGTGGTAAGCGAGGTGAAAATGGGACAAAGCTAAGGGGGAGTGTGGAAGAACATTCTAATGATAAAGACACCAAACCTGGGGTTGCTAAACCTGGCACTGAGCTGACACCGATTGATTGATCAGCTTTTGTATTGTTATCATTATTAGTTTACACCTTTAACGCCGGCAATCAGGCTTGGCCCATTGATGACATGCGTTGCAGACGGGCCCGCCTGTCACTGTTTGTTCTATGCTTTGCAATAGTGATTTGTTATGGTGCCGATTTTCAATGCAATACATTCCATTCCCCTAGGCAGGGCCATATCTATGTGTATAATTAATCTTATGAAGCATCACCTCCAGCTGATTAGGCATCTAAGTTTATACTGTTTACATTGGGATATAACAAAGAATAGTTACATTGTTCCGCTTTCCTCAACACAGTTAACAGCAATGTTGCAAAGTTTTGTAAAGCTTAATAAATTAATTTAAATCAATCCTCCACCATGCTGATGAAATATTTGTGACATGCATAACATACACATTACTCTATTATAATATATTATAATTTCTTTTACATTTCTTATAATAATAACGGAAAAACGAGAGAAAGCCGCCCCAATATTAGATTATTACAACAACATATCCATTGGGTAAGAAAGTGGAGGAGAGCCAGCCCGTCTCTTAATTTTTTACTTTATATTACGCGATCAATTTTCACTCAGTAGGTCCTACTGTCTGACTGTCCTACGAACGCGCTACCGGTACCGGTGGCAGACCGGCACTTATTTTTATTCTGAAGTTGTTTAGCATTAGCGGTAGCCGGTCACCGGTAGGCCTATTACTGTATTAGGCAGTTCTGCAGTTAGGCTGTTACTGTGTTAGGTATTAGGCTAAGATTACCAGATTAGCCTACTTATGACTTAGCTGCTTATGGGGTGACAGACCGAACGTAATCAGGATCGAATGTAACATGGTTTTTACGAATCGAACGTAACCTAAATTATGTTACCGGTACAGTTACATTGGATCCTATAACTATGTTACATTCGATCTACAAATTACTAAGCTCGAATGTAACATACATTTATTTCAGTTGTGTTTTGATTTCAGGAGATAACCGATGAAATGCTTCGTTTATTTACAGGAAGAAACAGTTTGGTGTTGGTGAGTAGGCTACAAAACAAAGACCCAAGACACAATTAAGTGACCTGCAATCTTGTATTGTCTGATTGTAACATGTATTAACTTTCGTTTATTGTTTTGGTTCCCCCAACACGTCTCTGTAAGCTGTAACCTGCTCCTTTCAGCCTGTTCGCGCTTTTGAAGACCTTTAGCAGTTTAACCTGCCAAAATTTATATGTCTTTCAGTTAATTAAAACAACTTTAGCAGACGACAATATTTTATGCTAATACACAAAACATTACCCGAAGTCAGCCCATGCGCGATCATTCACCCGATGGATCTACACCCGGGAGGCTGAATTCGGCTGCTTAAATTTTATTATTGCAGTGTAAGGTTGCAGTGTAAACTTACTGTATTATTCGATAGATCGTTAATAATTAATCTCTGACAGATATTATTGGCTTTCGGGAAATATTAACAGTTCCTTTAGGACGTGGCGCTCTATCTATTTAAACAGAACTAGGACTTATACTAAACGCAACGATACTGCTTATGATTAAAGTATAAAGCGTATTCTTTAGGAAATACTTTGTTACCAATCACAATCATACACACTATTCTGCCGACCGTCAGTATATTTGATCACACATAAAGAGAGCAGTAATTGACTCATGTAGGGTCTACTAAATAACATTAGATTCAATACACACCACATTAATATAAATCGCAATTGTTATATATAGCCCGCCTCTCTAACCTGTAGTGTATCAAGAAAATTGGGAAATTTGGGTGATTTATCCGTATTATCCAAAGAGCAATATTTCCATCAACAAATAGGTACAATTAATAACTGACGGTAAATAACAGTACAAACAATATGATTAATAGTGAGTTAAGATTGATTAATTAGTTAGTGAGTAGGTAACAGTTTATACTTTCGATAATTCAAGCAGTTTTACTAGAGTTCTTCCCAAAAAGCCGGTGTTATGGCGAAAAATGGGAACACAACAACAGAATCATATAAAATCATATGACTACTACCACTATACGAGTATACCAAAATACCCTTATTCCCCGAAGCTCCGTTCAACACAGAGGATGAGCATAGAGATAGGAAATTCAGTTCAGTAGCGCTGGGATAGGTCGAAATCAACGCCTACGCAAATTCTATTGGCCGACACGGACAGCAAGGCTTAGGCAACCTCCCTACGCTGGTTGGCCGATTAAACTGAGCCCAGATATCTCCGTACAGCACATCAGCCAATAAGCTGGTAGCTTGCACTATTTTAGTTATAAATCCCTTTGAGAGTATTCTAGCGACTGGGGGGGAACTGGCCAGCAAAGGCAAACGTATCAGTTATCCCACAAAAGCTTTTACACCGCTCCCAGAAAATGGGATTTAAGTCTATAAAATATACAAAATCACAGTTTCTAAAATATAAAAATACTCTAAACAGTTAGTCTTTCTTGCGCGGACGGCGTTTACGCAGTTTTTTAAAGCTAGTAAGAGTCCTTTTCTCTTTGGGGCGAGCCACTTTACGAGGAGGGCTATAACTCCTGGGTGAAGGGTGCAATATGATTGCATCAGAAGGTATGGGATTGCGATCGGTATATCCGCCGGTCGAAGTACCGGGTTGATTGACATCAACGTCCGGGGAGAGGGGTCTAACGGCTTTGAGAGCTCGTTTCAAGACAGCCGCTCTTACGGGTCCTTTACGAGCGGTCTGAACGAGGGCCGTGGGTGGACCATAGGCAGTTAGAAACTTCCTTGGTTTAATGGTTCTTTCCAACTCGCGTTCGCGGGCTCTGTACTCGTAAGGCCGTCGATATACTTCCTGTAACTCGGGGTGTGAGTTGACAAATAAGTCTCCATAGGCCGGATCTTGACGGATAAAGTTTATTAAGTTGTACGAATTGATTTCACTCGGGTTAATGCTCCTGAGAAATTTGCGTACATATTTGGTTGAAATACATTCTCCAACGCGTTTCAATAGTTCATAACTTGATAGGCGCGATTTCTGCTCGACGGAGGCAAACAAATAAGGATGGAACGCATAAACTCCTTCGTAAGCGCGTCCAGGATAATAGCGATGGCGTGAATCACAATGTAAATCAGCGTTCGCTTCCCAAACTCTGATATAACGTAGTACAATCATTTCATCTACGCTCTCTAAATCATGGTTAAAAAGGGCAATCGAAACTGGCGCGTCCCTTTAGTTGACAATGGTGACATTGAGCCATAAATTGAGGGCAAACCGCAAAAATGTGCAAGTTATTGAGTCTGTAATACGCGCAATAAATTTCCATCGTCGGTTGTTCGTGGAAATAGGAACAGCGGACGTTTGTGTCCATGGGCGTAACATGGTCTCTCGATGCGCATAACCGACAACGTTGCCGAGAAACATAGTTGGCATGGCGATAATCGTACGCAGTGAGACACTGCGGACCTTGATACCATTCTAGGAGGTAATCGTTGTCGTTGTTCCGGGCGCGATAGGCTGAATCTCCTCAGATTCTAGGCATATTGGTTCGTCTTCCCAGTCTGTTACGAATATAATTTTCGTGATCTATTCTCGGTTTATCGTTACGACTCCGCTGGGCATGATATTTAAATAAAACTATTTCCCTTTCGGTGTCTACATCATCAGTGTCATGTAAATCGGTAGGATGGCCGGTAGTTAAGAAGTCCATATACGTACCATTACGATTCGTATAGCGAGCGGTGAATTTTCTATAGTCCAATTCACGCGTAAGTTGTTCCTGGGACATCGGCGGTTCGATATAACGACCATCGTCCTCCGTAATAGTCGGATCGGCTTCACCGCGTATCAAGCTATCCACAAACGCTTGTAAAGGTAGAGTATATCGCTCCCTGATACCAAGGTCATCTTCTATCAATTCCGTCATATCTGCTATCTGAGTTTATTAATATCAATATGAGTTAATATTTTTAGGCAAGCGGGCGTCGCTGCCTACTAGGCTTTTGCCCCCGGACAGTGGGTTTCTCAGCGCCGATGTACCGCTGTCGCAGTGTTTACGCCAACATGTAGCAACAGCACGACAACGATAACCGGCACAAGTCCCACCACTGTCCGTCCCAAAGGCTTGAATCCACTTGAGGTTATCTCGATAGAGTTAGGGCTACTTTACAATTGCGATTAGCTACTGTAAACACACTTTAGTAGTAACATTCACCTATAAACGCACAAATTCCATACAATCATTACTTACTGCACACATGCATGCCATTTGTCCGTTAGTCAGTGTCTTCCAGAATGTCACGTTATTACTATGTATCCTTGGATACTAATAGTGCGCTATGTATACTCTTATGCTACGCAATGGGGCAAGCTTTTTATTGTTCCTTTAACTTGCTTCTAATTCTAGCGTGGGTGTTGCCATGGTGACATTATGGAAAACTAGCGGTAGAATTAGGGCAATTCTCATGTATACAGATCTGGGATGTTATTTAATAGTAATTCTTTAATTGTCAATCTTCTCTTTATGCCTGATTTTATAAATTTTATCGGCTATTGACTATATATTGGAGATTCTCGCACTCTAGTACACTCAATATGAATCTCCGCTCCCATGATCTATTAATTACTGGAATTTTGGGAATGTTGTAAATTGCACAAAATGACAATTTATGAAATTCATTCGAATATGAATTTAAATTTATTCCCGTGAATTTTATTATTTGATGTTAAAATTGACACAATTTGATTCCAGAGCAGGTCTGGGGACATAGGATCCTTAATTCTATGAAATTTGTCTTTTAAGAGTATCGGTAAGTGCTACGATATCTTAATCGACTAGAATTGTTAACGGATCTGAATTTTACAGATTTTAATAAATATTAAATTAATATTTAGGATGGGCACCGATTTATTCCAGAACTTGTCTGGGGACGTTAACCACTGATTCTAGAATTTGTCTTTCAAGTATATCGGTGGGTGCCACGATATCTTAATCGACTAGAATTACAGATGGTCAAAAAGTTTAACAGATTTATTTGCGATTTACGCTACTGTTAGAGGGACATCACGCTACTATATGTATTATTTGTTATAAGGTAGAAGAGCAATATCGCACGAAGCAATGTCAGTGTGAAGAGGCAAGTCGTTTCCAAGGTCTACCCAGAGCTTGGTTTAGCCGAGACACGAGGATCTGAACTTTGCATTCCTAATACTCTGCCTACCAATAATACTTAAATATAGTAGTGGCTTTATTGTACTTTAAGAAGTACTGACATGTCATCTTACTATAGTCTCGCATTTATAATATAATACGGACAGTAAGGAAAGAGAAAATAATTACTTCTTGCCGTCGCACTAAATATATATTATAAGTAATTATGTACGTAATAAACACTAATATATTGCACTAATCTACTAAACATTCTAAAATAGCATTTTACTAAATAAAATTAGATAAAAACGATTATAATAAAGTACATAATAAAGTTCGCATATAAAATGTAATAAAATAGATAAAATAATATAGTCATACACCCACTCCAGACGTACTACGTTGAAGAGCCCCTAGATGTTTGAGGTATTAGGGAGGTGGTCGTGGGAAGAGTGTCTTGTCTTCCATAGTTTCCGGAGAGTTCCCTGTCTCTTTCCAGCAAACATAAACGACCAACTGGGCGATTGAGTTGTTGCGTCTCAAAGATTATCCCGGGTTTCTTGAAGTTACGCCGCATTACGACGAGTTCTACTGAGCGCACTAGACCATCCTCCGAGATGTGCGTCTCGATGATACGACCGATCTGCCACCGTCTACGTGGGAGGTCCGGATCTACAATAAGGACCATGTCTCCGGCGCTGACATTTTCCTGCTGCGCAAACCACTTAGTTCGAAGTTGTAGCGTGGGCAGATAATGTTTCTCAAAATGGTCAGCGAAACGACGGGATAGCAACTGCATAAGCTGCCAAGTTCGACGACAGTATTCATCTCCATCGGCAATCTCGGATTGTGGGAGCATGGCTACAGGTTTCTTAAGTAGGAAGTGCGCGGGTGTTAGCGCTTCCAGGGAGTCGATACTCGATGAGACTGGCATAAGCGGTCTCTCGTTAAGATAGGCAGCGATTTCTTCCATTAACGTCCGTAGAAGTTCGTCGGTGAGATATGCGCGGCACGGCACTATAAAGTGAAATGCGGTCTTGACACTTCGAATTAATCTCTCCCAACTTCCTCCCCACCAAGGGGCGTCGGCGGCGTTAAAGGTCCAGCTAGACGCCGTTATCCGTAGCTGGTCATCCACCTGTCTTTGATTCCAGTCCTTTACGTAAGCCTGAATTTCGTTGTTGGCACCAATGAAGTTCGTTCCCTTATCGGATCTCATCGTATTGCTAGTGCCGAAACGAGCGATCTGTCGTCGTAGACATAAGACGAAGCTGTTAGTAGATAGATCGTTCACCATATCGAGATGGATAGCTCTACAAGTCATGCAGACAAAGATTACACACCATCTCTTGATTATAGTTCTAGCACGATATACTTCAATAGGGCCAAATAAATCCACACCAGTATTAGTAAAGGGTGGTTCATAAAAGCTTACTCGTTCCCTAGGTAATTCTGCCTCTCGCTGTGTTAAAGGCCTACTGAATACTTTCCTACAAGGTATGCAGTTCCTAAGAACTTGATTCAGAGCTCTACGTGGTTTATGAAAATAATAGCGGGTTCGAATCTCGCTAAGAACTCGTTCTCTACCAGCATGATACAATTTACTGTGAACCACTTGCGTCCTTCTGGGCTCCTCTCTGATAACTTCGAGGCGCACCCATGAGGCGGACGCTGTCCCACCACCCCTGGGGCCAGTCCGACTCCGTTTTTATCAGACTGGGCCGGAGGGTAGCCCGATGCTTCCCGGGTTCACTTTTCAATCCCCCGATCACACCGGCACAGCTCGTTGTGTAGCCGACCAGGCTTACATTAAATCGCCTACCTTTGACTTACTGTGGCCTGACTGTACATTGAGCCAACTCAGAGAGTCAACCGGCGGGTGGACCAGTCGATAGCGATCGAGCATCAAGGTCGCCCTTGAGCCAAACCGACGGTCTTGTCCCAAGTGGGCTTGCGCTACCCAACATGGAATATTGACCGTTTTCACCCGCCTCGCCGGCAGTATTTGAAAACGCAATACTGTCTGTAGCTAAAAAGCTACTGAACAAGTCACCACTTACCAGTCACTGTACACGTGTACTCAACAGATGTTCGATAATCAAGTACACAAAAGGTAAACACAAAATCGGACACATACCATGCACACACAGGACATAATCAGGAAAGACAAAATCGGGAAAGACAAAATCGGTGACAAAATCAGAGGGGACAAAATTGTATCGACTAATAAAGAGTCGAGAGTACTTTATTTTACCGACAGGGTAAAATAACTTTGTGTGCACAAAGGATGCTGGGGCGCAGTAAAGATATGGTCCTACTAATACCAGCGGCGTCGGGTCCAACCGGCAAGGGTTCCCATACTCACTCGCAGTGGCCACACATACAAAACACAGTTCACACCACATAACACCACAAATCACACCATGCCACCACCCCTACTGTGTACAGGACTGGCAGTACGGCAACAGGCCGACTAGACGGTACCACGGCACCATGTTAATTCATGGTTCGCTAGACACGAGGGCCTTCAGTATCTCCCTTGCACTTAGATGAATTTAACGTGTCCCCAGACCCTCACGAGTCCGCCGCCGCCTGTTGTAGACACCCCTATAGAGACCTCACCTCCTTAGGC